>VYYJ01002066.1:0-24265 GCA_021029165.1 Cyphoderus albinus | reverse complement strand
AATTATTATGTCTGTTATTAATTATGACTGGTCCAGTGCTGCTGTAGTAAGAAAACTGAAAAAGATACTATATTGTATATTGTAATGAAAAATGTTTATACATATATTGACATAATATTATTAAAGAGAAGTTTTATTAATACAGAGTAAACGAAAGATTTAATTGTTTCAAAGAATTTTAATAAATAGGTAAACGCATTTCTTAGAATTTAAATTCATTCAACAATCAAATTGGAAATGTTCAATTACCATCAAATGGAGAAAGCAAGAAAGCAGTGAAATGAACCAAGAACGTTTCTTTTTCCCTTTCTGTCCACTTTTCCTTATTTCGCAAAGATCATGCAGACAGACACATAAAGTAAGAGAAAGCTTGTTGTAAGTGTAACTGTAGCATTGTAAGGGAAGGAACGTAACGTAATAGAGATTCATGTAAATGGCATAAAATTGTGTTTGATTAAAGGAAAAAGTTGTTGTTGCTTCTTTACTACTGTTGAGGCTGAAGCCAAGCCAGAAGTTGCATGCTGCATCGTATACCAGTCAATGTTTGCCTCTTCCTTTTCTCCTTGCTTTCTTTCTTGTCTTGTGGATTTTTGGATTGCTTGGGCTGGGTTTTGGTTGTTGGGAGAAGGAAGAGAAAACGGGGAAAATGGAACAGGAACAGGACGAAAAAGTTTTATGGCTCCATTAAGAGATATTTATAACGATCGCTTTTTTCTCTTTTCGTGGTGGTAGGTTTTACGTTAAGTTACGTTACTTTCTCCGCTCGCTCACTTTCATCGCCTTCTCTTCCTTCCCTCACTCATTCAATGAATGCATTCTTATGCCTAAGTACATAAATACAGGATTGAAAGGGAAAGTATCCAACAAAAAGTTACGTGTTAGTTAGGAGAATATTCTTCTCATTTCAAGAAGAATTGTTGGCTCGCTCAGAAAAGCTCGAAGACTCTTAAATACTTTTTCATTCACCATCACCATCCTTCATTTCAGGATATCGTTGAATGGCTTCGCTCAAACGATAATGCTTACCGTTACTTTACCGTATCCATTCTAATTTTAGGCCGGGTGATGAATACAATTGTGCAGTTGTTTCGGGGAAATGAGATGGGGGACGGTATTTAGAGAGGAGGGGGTGGAATTCATTATTCGATTTATCATTGGCACATTATTTTAAAAAATCTGGTAATTATAAGGAATCATCTTTTGCTCTTTTTACATTTTTATTTGATATCAGCTACTTAATGAGGGAGGTTTAAAGAAAACGCTTCGACATCTGAAAAACGTCTCGAAAATGGTTTGGCATCTACTTTTTCACGCCATGACAAACAATAAGGTTTTGGCGGAGAAGGAGGAAGTATGCAGATCACCGTCATCGAATGAGTGTGTGGAAAAGTCGAAGGAGGAGAACGAGGAAGATCCAATCCAATCCCAAGGCGAACCTACTTACAAATCAAACCGACCATTAAAATGGTAATACAGTGAAACTTCCGAATAATTGCTTTACGAACAATTGCGCTCTCCTTATAATTGCAATGAATGCCCCGCCCTTCAGTTTTCAAAATAATTCAGCTTCCAACTATAATTGCAACCTCCGAAGAATTGCTTCTCGTGCAATGCAAAACAATCCAAAACAGAACCCCTGTATTATTATCCCTGGCGGTTATTTCAAAAATTGTGAATTTTCAAAATATGATAAGCGACGCACCAGAGTCAGGTGATCCTCTTCTGTCCTTTTTTTCTGGAAGCCTCTGTATTATTGCCAATTCAATTATATGGAGAGTCTCTGATTAGTGACACACCTCTCTATAATTGCTTTTTTAAATTCCCCCTGGGGTGCAATTGTTCGGAAGTTTGACTGTATATAAATGTACTTTAAAATGAATAAAGTTAAATTGAACTGCCGCCCATTTGAAATAAATCAAGAAACACTCAAGGTAATGGCGGCCAACGTGAAAACGGACGATTAAGTATCAAACAATTAAATAATTTGCCGAAATGGATAAGGGTTTGAGCAATCATGGTGTGTACCTGTTCCAAAAAACTTGAGAGTCTGTCAATCTCCCAAGATTGAAAAAATAATTCGCCGAAATGGATAAGGGTTTGAGCAATCATGATGTGTACCTGTTCCAAAAAACTTGAGAGTCTGTCAATCTCCCAAGATGGAAAAAATAATTCGCCGATATGGATAAGGGTTTGAGCAATCATGATGTGTACCTGTTCCAAAAAACTTGAGAGTCTGTCAATCTGCCTCCTCCCCAGATTGAAATTATACTGGTAACCAGTGACTGTGGATTCAGTGGATCTCATTTTGTTCAAAAAATCAAATTCACATTCTATTCGAAGTCGGAATTGTTTTGCGTTCAGTTAGGTGGTGGGATTTGAGTGCGGGCTGCGATTAGAGCGAATACGGTGTATACAAGCTTACTTACATTAACTGAGCTGAAAGTGACACAAAAGTCAGAAAATGCTTAATATTATGGCGAGTAAATGTTACCGGAATTGGCGGAATTATTATAGATTCCTCGATTAATCCCTTTTCTTACTTCCGGTGCTGGGATCTGGAATCTCTGGGGACTCACTCATGACTCACAAAAAAATCGACTGCATTAATGCTCTTAATGATAATGACACCGAGAATTTGAGCAGCAATTGAAGTCATCATCATTCATGATGTACCATCACCTATTAAGTAAATACTTAAGTACCCGTATACAAAAACAAGAAAATGTGTCTTGTCCTGTCACCTTTCGATTCGTTTGGTTCAGCTAAGCTAAGCTTAAGCTCACTCATTACAGTTACATTTTTTCAGACTCTGATTTTCCGTCGTTTTCTACTTAAATGGCGAATAAAACGGTATTAGATAACTTATGGCATCGCAGGCAGAAAACCCGGTGGACAAGGACATTGATTTTTTCTTCTATTTAATGGCTTCCAGACACAATAAATTGTGATTTTCCCCCTGGAATGTTTTTCCTGGGACATTTTATGACATGACACTAGATTACATAACATTTTTCGCATCCGTACGTTTTCCAGAAGGTAATAAACTAATAAATACGTATGTAAGAGAGGAAGGTGATAATAATAATATTATCATAATAATCATAATTATACGCTGCAGTAGTGGCATTTGATTTGAGTCTTTTTAGTCTTAAGCCTTGGATCCGAAATCACCGTCACAGAAGCCACAGTTCCAGTCACTGCATCTATGTTGTCGCATGAAAGCTTTTCCCATGGAAATTCAAGGAGAGATTTCATAGTTAAGTTCTCTTTATTGACATTTCCGGGAAAAAGTGAAGGGAAAAAGTTACTGGAAGAGTAATTAAAATGAAATGAAATGAATGAAATTACATGGCTGGAAATTCAAGTCGTCCTCATCCGGAATCTTAAATACTTTTAGTAAAGTTTTTACTACCAGAACATTTTTTTAGAATTGACTTTTCTTTTCCCCTTTGTCGCAAAGTCCGTCTGGTGAAAAGAAAAAAGTGTTAAAAATGGGTGGCAACATCAGCGCTTTCCTTGGAATGTGCGAAGTCGAGAACGGCTTACAAGATGTAAGTCAAGCGACATACCTTTGCTCTGCTCCACATTATTTATGGGTCTCTGAGACCCAATCGTCTCTTTAAAAAAAAGTCTCTTGGAACTTTCCTTTTTTTCCTCATCGCGAAGCTTTGATAAAAAAAATCGTTTCTTTCTTTCTTAGAATGAAGGCGAAGGCTCGTCGATGGAGCTCACAGATTTGGGTGGCTTCTTGTCCAAGTACATATTCGTCATGCTGGACAAGGACAGACAGAACCGGATCTCGAAGGCCGAGTATCTCGCATTGGTGAACCATTTCCGAGCGGAGAAAACAACAGAGGAGGAGCTTGATCTCTTTTTGAACCGACATGTGCCAGAGGGCCAGTCTACAGATTGTAAGAATCATTACTACATTATATTGTGTCTACCACACCGTTTTTACCGAATGTGAGAAAAAAAAATTATTCTTTGTTTGTGGTTGGTTTTGTTATAATAAAGACATCAGTGAGAGTTTATTCCGAAGGCTGATAATTCAGTTGGCCACGGACTTCCAGGAGAATGTAAGTGACAGGATGAAATACTTGATGGCACTCTTTGACAAAGATAATGATGGTTTCGTGAGCGAGGAGGACCTGAGAAATGTTTACGGGGCAATTGGGATCGAAGTGCCGATCGAGCCGATTGTCAGCCTCATTCAGAGGTATGACGTGGATGGGGATAATAAATTGAGCACCGAAGGTTACTAGAAACGAGTAAAATTTTATATTTAAAAAAAAACGAGAAAAACGGAGAATTTTTTTTGAAACCTTTCGATTTCCAGAGTTTGAACAGCTCGGCCGCTCTTCTCTGAGTAAGCTGTTTGTCAAGAGGACGGTCAAATCGACGGAAGACAAATTGGTGGAGGATGCGATTCGAAGAGGGTCATTCGCGTCTCGTGCTATTGGTGCTGGTGAAAGTGGAATTGCTAAAAAGTCTGTAAACAACAACAATGCTATCACACAACTACCGCTGCCTTTTTGCAATACTGCCTCGTACACAATTGTGGGGAAAGCTGGGCAAAAGGTAAAAGAGCCCGCTATTCTAGTCGGTGACTGCGCCTCTTCAAAATCCGTCTTCAACGATTCTTCTTTAGACACTCCAGGCGGCTCTCGGACAAAAGTGGCTGGCGGAAGGACTGGTTCCGGTGAGGGATTTCAGGAACGTCTTGGAACCCTCCTTCAGTACATGACCGACCTCCAGGTCTCCAGTCATGATGGGCAAGCAGAAGAAGACTAAATCTTTGTTATTCAGAATTGGGACTTGAACTTGAATGAATTTAATGCATGTCTGGGGAAAATGAGTTTCAAAATTGTTATTGTAGCAGAAAATTAGAGAAAGCTAATAAAAAGCAGTTTTCGAAAAATAAAATGGATTTCGTTATGAACATATTTTTTTCAGTGGTGATCATTTTGTTTTGTGAGAAGCTGCCACAAAATCTATAAATAATATTGAGCATCACACTCTATCACAACGGACAGAAAATCCTTGTCTGATAAAGTGCCACTTTTCATGGAGCTCACCACTTTATTATTATAGAGACGGCATTCATATTTATGATATGAAATGAAAATGATCCACGGCCACAGATACAGCCACAGTCACCCATTGTCACTTGGGATCATCATCGTCACTCTTGTTGATGATAATAGAAAATAACAGGATCTTCTCGTCGAGTGGAGCGGAAGTTTGTTTTTGTAGCCTTGAGGCTGTGACTGTGAGGGCTGAGGCTGAATGGAAGTGAGTGAATGAAAAACCCGGTCTGATCTCTGATCACATCACATCATATCATCGTGACTGTGAATATGATGACGTCGGGCTTTTCGTGTTAGTCAGTTGGTGATGCGATCATGATGACATTACTCCATGCTTCCATGAGTTCGATGTGCGAAACTCGTCAAAAATATTTTTGATCCCCTCATTCACGCTATCAACTCACACGTAATGGTGAAACGGTGAAAAACAATTTTACGTACTAATTTAACTAATAGATGGATTAGGTTTCTCCCATGGAATGGATGAGACGAGTGACGCAGTTGTTTTTAAGTAGTTGAAAGTTTTCACTTTTATTCAACTTTGCAATGCGAATGCGAGCTATGATGACAATAGTGAGTTATATTATATTTAATGGTGGACTTGTGAGCAATTTACTTACAATTGGGAACATTTACTAACGACAATAAACTAGAAAATAGAGATACTGACACGTTAGAGGGGAAAGGCAAGTTTTTGGGGCAAGGAGAAAATTAATTTGGGAAAGTGCTTTCTCTTCTTGCTTTACTTTTACTTTACTTTCTACTTCAGCCCAACTCAAGTTTCAAGAAAAGAAGAAAGAAACGGAAGACAAGAGCACCCAGCGGCACTTTCATTAACGTTATTATTTGATTCTATTAGAAGAAAGACTTTGCTGATTTTTCTCTCGATGCCATGATTTGAGATGTGATGGAATGATTCAAGGCTGTCTTCATTGTTTTATTTGAGTTGGTGAAAATAAAAATAAAATCAAGAGGTTTATTTTATTCTACTTGATAACTGAGAAACAATGACAGACAACGAGCAATTTCATTTCAAACTTCAAGAACTTTCTCGTCTCTTCATATCAAACTGAATACTTTGTTTGAAATGGAGAACAAAATAAATAAAATCCCGTGACACAGTAATTATTATGCTTTAATTAGTAAATTATATTTAAATCCATCCATATTTGAATTGCTTTTTATATCGTAATTTTCCACTCTTCTTAAATAGGTACATACATTGAACAATGAATGAAACGGTGAAAAATGGCGAATTCCCGCTTGCTTCCAGACTACTGCCAGAAAATAATCTCTTCCTCTCCTACTTACACTTACTTAGATGGAATGGAATCCCCTTATGCGAAATAAAGAGAATTTTACTTTTCTCCACATCCACATCGAAATCCACATCCTCCAGCTGAAAACTGGTCACAACACAACACAACTGCTGAAGCACAGGAAAATACTTTCATTTCATTTCATTGCTGCTGGAGCCGAAACTAAACTAACCCAAACTTTGTTTCAACTCCAGCGAGAATTTCTGACTGACAGAGAGAAGGAAAAAGGATGAGTGGAGTGAAAGTGAGTGGAAGAGTATAAAAAGGAAAGTTTTTTTTTCACACAAAAAAGTAAGTTAGAATAAACTGGTTAAACAGTTAAAACAGATACATATCATCACTATCACATCGCAAATACAATTGGAATGGATTTGAATGTGATGTGATGTGATGTGTCTGTGTATTTTAGATTTGGGCTAGAGACACACTAAAAGCTGAAGAGCTCAAGTTCCGGCTTCGTTCACTTTCACATTCATTTTTATTTCGCATTTTTGCTTTCTCCGAGAAAAAAATGTTTTTGCTATTGTTATGCTTTCGCTTGCATGTGTGCGTGTCATTGTATAATACATAGATTGTTGTGTATGAAAGAAAATGGGAACGGGGTATCACTATAATAAAGTGGAACAAGAAAAAAAGGAACAAAAAGATGCCAAGAGATGCGAGTTTCTCTCCATCCAGCGCCATGCCATGAGGATATGGTATCTCAGAACTCAGGAAGAAAAGAAGCATCTCCTTGAGTAAGGCTAAGGAAACTCGGATCCAGGACAGGACAGGACTGAAGCACGGTTGTAGTAGTGAAGTAAAGCAGTTTCATTTTTCAATGCGGGAGACAACACAGGGAAAAGCAAACGCAAACCAGCCGTTTTTTGAGTACATCGAGGAGGTAGAGGTGGACGTGGAGGCGACTGGTACCGAGGCTCTGGCTCTGATGTTGTGTTGTGATGTGATCATCGTCATCATCATCATCTTCATCGTCTTCATGCGATGCGGCTTCAGCTTACTTCTTTCTGGACCAGAAAAAGGTGCATGCAACTTTATTCTGGGGGTCTTGCCAACATAAAACGGAAAATGAAACGGCTCAACTGAGAGTCAGCAGAAAGAAAGTTTTTTTTGCACATATAGACCAAGACCAGGCCGACTGCTACAAGCTACATAAGCTTAAGCTTCACATTAGGGAAAGTGATCCGGTTCTTGTGACTGGGTCTGAACTTTCTTTGCGTTCTGCTCAGCCTCAATGTGGAGAAGGAAGAAAATGAGGGTAACATAAAAAGAATGATGACGTTACGTTACTGGCTATGGTACTGGTTGCACGACGGTGACGACGATGGTGATGTGATGCGATGACGATGACGCCGATAATTTGTGGAGATTGTTCCTCTGAGTTCGTGTTGCAAAATGCAAAGTAGGTTTAGTAGGTGATGGCACACTTTGCCCTTTGCCAGTCAATGCGACAATTATCCTAAAAGCGTGCTGACTGGTGAGGAGAAACTCTTCTTTTGTACTTTTTTCTAGAAGAGTATTAAAAAATTAAAATTCATCTTTTTAATTGCCCACTAATTTTTACGTTCACTTTGATCATCTCAATTCATCATTTCATCTCGGAGCTCTTTGAACCATTTTCATTTCCATAAAATAAAAAATCTCATCTCATCTCTTCAAGAAGGAAAATGTCAAAGGTGAAGGGGATCATTTTTTCTGAGTGAGTAAAAAATAATGAAAGCGCAGTTTAGTTATTTATTTATATATTCAAAATATTTTTTCTCACTTCACATTTTACCTTCTTTTTGTTATCCGACATGTCACGTCTGAACAACAACTTTCCATAACTTATCGCAGCAAGCAGGATGGATTGGATAATGCAGTAATAATAATAATAAAAAATACATTCTCACCATCTTAATAAAAACGGATAATAAAAAGGAGAATTTCTTGTTTCTTTGCTCAGAAAAAAAAGTAAAATAAAATGCAAAAGAGTAAAACATAACATGCATAAAAAATGGTGGTGGTGATCATCATAAATATTCCGAGTCACATCTCACCAGTCCATCCATCTCCAACTTGGGAAAATTCCTATTCCAAAGACGAACGGGATAACGAGTGGAAAACAGGAGCAGCATGCAAAAAAAATAAAAAAGCTTTTTTATTCTTTTCAAGGGAAAATACTCTTGTGCTGCTCTTCGGCCCAAGAAAAAAAAATCACCATCAAACTCAGAGGGTCTGGCTTCTTGTTACTGTAGGAGAAAGTAAGAAGAGAATGAGAATGAAAGAGAAAGTAACGTAACATTTCCTGGTGCACTGTCGTACTCTCATGCTCGTACTCACTCACATCAGGACACAATAACAAAAACAACAAAACTTCCTTTTAAAAAATTGTTCCATGCAATACAAAGAATGAAGCGAAAGCGACACAAAATACAGCCTGTCTGTATTGTAATAAAGTAGTGGAAAAAACCTGACTTTCGTTAGAAAAGGCACGACTCGTATTTTTTTCACACAAAGTCAAAAACATGCTCCATGCTTTAGAGTCCGGTGGCTTTAGAGCTCTCACTTTCACTACTTTCATTCACTGCCTAATTTTTACATGCAGTGGTGAAAGTGTGTGATAGTAGCCTCGTTTTTTTTCTTGGGTTCTATGTATGAACTGGAATGTAAAAAAACAACGTGTGTTGTGATGTGATACATAGTCCGTTATGTTTTGGAATGTTCCAATGGAACAGGAACGGGAACGAGGTTCCGAGAGGCTCGTTGTGTTGTGTTGTAGTAGTAAGTAGTAAAATCCGAAATTTCATCTCTCATCGGTCGGTCGGAAGCAGGAGCGAGCGAGATCGTTCGGATATTTTTTTGTGGATCGGTTGGAAAATCTGGGCTGTGCTGTGTAAAGCATAGAATGTAAACACATTCAGTTCCAATGCAAGGTTCCCACAATGCTGGAAACGTTGTAGCATCCTTATAATGTTCCAAAACTTTCACTTCACTTTCACTGTGTATTATGAATGGAGCATGGAACGAGTGTGGAAATCTCATCTGGTTCGATGGCTGGAGAAAGTGAGTATATGTACGGCACTGGCACGAATTCCGTTCCTCATTCTTCTTGTGTCGTGTGTCCAGCATAGAAATGTACGAGCGGTAGTGTACTACTATTTACTTACTTATTACTGCTCCCTTTTTCCTCTTTATCGTAGCACGGCTCTTCTTATAAACACATTTCTTCTTTTTCTCCTTTGTATTTTCCATTCTTACTTTCTCCTCATTGCTGCTGCTGCTGCATATTTTTTCACATTTAAAAGAAGAAAAAATCTTTCGCAGAAACATTTAGTGGACGAGGAGGGGGAAAACGTTTTTCTTTAGAAAAAAAATATTTGTGTGAGTGAGTGTGTGAGAGTGATGTGATGTGATGGTGGCTGCTGCGAAATACTGGACTTAGGATTTTGATTAGAAATTATTAAGCTCGTTTAAAATTTTTGTTTGTGATTACGAGTAAGAAATTTCAACCCTGAGAATGTTTTTGTGTTGCAGTGTGTATATGTATAAGACAAAAGAAATTTACTCGCGTAATTTGGTGCATGTGTGTGGTCGTGGTTGTAATGAAACAGTCGAGTCAAGGTAATGTAAGAAGAAATATGTTTACAGTTGATTACAGTCTGCAAGTCCATGCATACAGCAGCGAGAGGAGGGCAGAGCAGAAAACGGCGAGTGCTTTCAATCCTTGAAGTTTAATTTAATACTAGCATTTGTAACCGCATTAAATCAACTCTAACCACCAAAGTGAAATTGCTCATTACTTACATCAAATAAATCGCATCGATTCTTTCTATTAAGTTCTTAGCAGTGGAAAATTGACCTCTTAGAGAAGAGAAAGAAAAATGAGAACGTTTTTAAATACGCCGCAGCCACAGCCGTGCCACTTGACGGAAATGAAATGAGGTTATTGCAATTGCAACGCAATTAAATATTTTTTTTGGTTGTGCAAAAATAATGGACGGTTGTTGATTGTAATAAATAAAGCTGGGAATAAAGTAGGTTACGTCACTTTGGAATAATTATGTCAGCATGCACATAAAAACTGTAATTAAGAGTTAGGAAATGTAGGTTAAAGATCACCCAGGTCCTGGCTGGATTATTAATGAAGACGGTTTGAGATTTGAAATGGAAATTATTTAACTGCTTGTTAGTTTATTGCCAGAGTCGTGTGGTTCGTGTCATTTTTCTTGTCAGGTTTGTGTGTGAGTAATGTGAAGTGGAGACGTGGAGACTCGACTCAAGAATAAACCGATAAGAATTATAATGATGATGAATTAGTGAACTGTTCAGATTCATTTTTTTCCGTCTGTAGTTTGTAGAATGTTCGAATTACGAGAAAAGTGTCTCACCAGGAATCATTCATGTCTCTGCTGAATATTGTAACATGACTGAACCACATTTTTGTTCTTCCTCTCTCACTCTGACACCACGGGACGAGAAACATTTGGTGAGCTGGAACCAGCTAAAACACTAAACAGAGCCAACATCACATCATCATAATTCATAATGGCTCATTGTGAAATCACTTTGACTTCACTGGGTGAACGTTCGAACTCTCGAGCATGAAGCAGTTTAAAAGCACGAGACAGAATTATCAAGTGCAGAATGCAACGCAGTGATGCACGAAGCGATTCGTTTGGATGTAGTCAATTAGAATTGAACTTTTGCAGTTGCAGCAGATTACGTAACATAACACTCACTGAAGATTCGAGTGAGATTCAAGCAATTTCTTTGTTTTATTGTTGGTAAACTGTACCTTGCTGAGATTATTCAGTTTTAGTTGATTGAAATTGAAAGTGCTGACTGAAAAAAATCCTTTTCAAAAGTGCTCGTTTATTTGTAAAAGACTGATAAAAACTTTGAGAAGATTAAGCAAAGAGAATTAACAGAAATTGGATTAGTTTTTGTTTCCATTTTGTGCTTTGTGGTTGGCCACAGGATTTATTAAAGGATTAAGACGACTCAGGTTCATAGTGCGATTGTTTGGTTTTACCTGCCTTTCCTAATTAAGATTAGGATTAAAATCAGCCAGTGCTTTTTTAACAATTAAAAATGGCGGAGAAATTAACGGGGAAAAAATGAAGTTGCAAAATCTAATATAATAAAAATATCTGCATATGCATTCATTCATGCAACATTAGATTGTGAGTGAGGAGAAAAAGTTGAGATTCTTCTTTTACTTGGGAGAAAATTCATATCTGGAAACTTGTCTGAATGAAGCAGTGCAGTAAAAATAATCGTTGAAGTTGAGAGTGAAAGGAAGTGAGGCGAATGAGAAAAGTTTGTTTCGTTATCATGTCCACTCTTTTGTGACAAAGTACAATTCACCCTGATATAATGTAACGTATTTAGAGTCGTTAAATTGTCGTTTGTAAAGTGCACCGAGCGTGATTTTGAATGAAATGAAAATCAACGTCACCAACAAACACGAGTAAGAGGATGGTGTAATTAAAAGGATGAAATTACCACTACTACGTATAGATAGAGTTGTTGCTTTGTCACTTATTATGAAGAGAAACGAGATGAACAATGAGACAATGGAGATAAGCATGTGACTAAAATTCTGACTCACTCGGAGTAAAAAAAGGTAAGGAATGATTTTGTTATTCTGCTTAAAATAGTCTATTTATAATGTCAAATGGTAATGTTACGTACAGCATTCGAACCCAAGGACGTTTTAGATGAAACGTGAAACTCATCGGATTTTCAGTTGAGTTGAGGTTTCAGAATTTCGGCTGACTAAAAATAAATTAAATGAACTGCGTAAAATGGAGTCTAGTGAATTCGTTCACTCAGACACTCACACTCAGATTATCAAATGAGTTGGAGAGGAGACAATTAAAGATGTGGATTTGAGTGAGTGAGTGGGAAAATGAAAACGGGGTTGGAAAGTTGAAGTTGCGGTCTCTTGCATTTTAGTTGGTGTATTGTAATATACTTAGGTTGTTTACTTTGTAATGTAAATGTAACGAAAACTCAGGTCTCGGCTCAAACTCAGCCCAACCTTTCCTCAGCTCACGCCTCACATTTACATCACATTAATACTTCGGATTCAGATGCGCATTCAGAGATCTGAAAGTGGCAAAAGCAAAACAATATCGTTTACCGAAAAAGAGCAAATCGTCTTCTGGATGAAATTTTCAAGTGTCTACAATTTCATGTTGAATAGTATCCCACGCGAGAATAATAAGAATAAAAATATTACAGCAACCGAACTTCGTTTCTCCATGCACCTCCAGCCCCACTTTATTATATTATATTACACCAGGCTCTTCTCCTAAGGCCTGCCATCTGTTACTGTTCGAATTGCCACTCAAGTCATTAATCACTCACTCAGCGTGTTCCACCAATCAGTCACTGGAGAAAGTCGTGAGGAGAAAGTGAAAGCGGAGTGGAAGTGGAAGAGAGTTCCAGGTCTAAGGTATGCTCATTTTCATAGAGCTGGGAGAAAAGTCAAGTGGAGTGGAAAGATAGGAAAAGTGCGAGCATTAATAACAGGATGAGGACGATGAGGACGAGGCCTCGCTGCGGTAACCGTAACGCTAGAGTAACGGTAATAAACTGATCTTCATAATATAATAGTGAGCAAAAGGTAATGCCATGTTAAGTCACTTCCTATGCTTCCTTCCGATCTGCTACACATTAGCGAAAATTAATGGCACTACTTGTGCATAGGTAGGCACACATATCTATCTATCTACAACGAAGCTGAAAAATTGGAGAAAGTCTGTCATAGAGTCATAAAAGCCATTGATGAAGATATGGTGCATGATCATGCTGAAAGTGAAAGTAAAAAAAATATAAAAATTCTTTTTTTCTAGTCATAGTCAAGTCAAGGATCTTACGTATTGTATTATGGACACGCACACCACAAAAACCAAGACATTTGCTTGCACGATCTTTTTTCCTGATACTGAAATGATGGCTCTTCACACACAAAAATACTGGAGCAGGGAGATTTTGATTTGCTTTTTATGACACCAATAAAACATACATAACGTATTTAGCGGATTACACGACAAGGACGGTTTTAGTACATACATTTGATATGATGTTGATAACCGGCGGAAATGGATGTTTCACTTCGATACATTCCCGAAACGGGGAAAGTTTGAAAGAAAAAAGGAAAACAAAGTACGATGTGGAAGGTGAAGGCACTCAACGACTCCACTCAACTCAAGGCAATATTTTTTTTGCTTGTTAGTGTGAATTTATGATTGGTTAGGATTAAACGCGTCTGCCTTAATTTCCTCTGACAGGATGATGAGTTTTGTTGGTTCGGTGGGTGAAACGCATTAAAGCTGAGGATGTTCCAAGTATTTTACTGTTTTCTCCACGCAACTTTTTTTTAGAATGGGGAATGGTTTTTTCCTGACTTGTTTTAGTGGCAACAATGAAGAAAGATATTAATTTTGTTGTAATGTAATGTAATGGCGCGGTGCGGTAACGTGAACGTGGTGCTGGGTGATCGCGATGATGATGATAATAACAAAAGGCTGCATGCCCTGTTCCTTCCTGCCAACTCGAACTCATCCCAGTCAAGCAAATTGATATTTAAGTGAAAGCTCTTAGAATATTTTTTTTTCTTCTCGAGAAGACGAGGGAAAAGTTTCCAAGATATGGTAGTGGTAGTAGCTTAATTTATGTGGTATTTTTTGGTGTGTTTAGCAGAGAGAAAAATCTTTCACTCGCTCACTCACTCTTGTTCTTGTTTGGAGAAAGGAGAAAAATAAAGTGATCCAATTAAAGAGAAAGGGAAAAGAACACAACATCATTTTATTATTTTTAATGCGACTCATCCATCTCCTCGTCTCGTCTCTTTTCCATCTCCAGAATTTCGTAGATGAATTCTGGCCTTGCCTAGAATTGACTCTATTTTTTTATATTTAACGCACTTTCCACAACTGAGCACGTGGCTGGGCTGGGTGGTGGTGCTGGTTGGAAGAGACCTTGAAGAATGACGTTGAGTTCAATTTGAGTTGAGGGGAAGGCCGAAAAATAAAATATTTCTTAATTCTTCTACGTCATTGCTTTGCTACTCTGGAACTTTCGCTTTTAACAGTCAGTCCTTCATTAGAAAAATAAAAGTTCACTCACTCATCCTCGGGCAGGCAGACAGACAAAAATGTTAGAAATAAAAATAACATTAAAAAATTGTTTGAAAAAGGTCATTCATGTTTTAATGGCTCCATTAGCTTTTTAACCTTTTTTTGGTTATAATAACTAAATAAATAAAGCAAAGCGCTAATGTAAATTAAAAATGGGCAATTTGTTTAAATATTTATTTCTTCACTTAAAGGATTAAAAGGAGAATTTTGGTTCTGTATAATTTTTCTCCTGTAAAAATTAATGAACTTTCCGAACCTCTTTTCCACCACACCGCAGCAGTACAAGGGTGTTCTTGAGTCTTGACGCTCATTGCGGTTCCTCAGTTAGGGAAGAAAGCCACAAACGCGATTATTTCTAAGAGATGGAACTCGAAGATACTTAAGCGAAGTGGAGAATAAAAAGTGAAAACATTTTTGTGGTTTTGGATAACTCACGGCTAATAAAATAACCAACTAAAAAAATATTTTTCCACTTCATTCATTTCGTTCAAGACCATGAAATGAAAGCATTAAATAATTAGGGTGAAATTTGAATTTAGCTAATTCATTCCAAGGTACTAGAGGCAGACCTCCGCTTAATGAATGAAATGTGTCAAAAAAGTGACACATTTTATTTCCCGTGACTTCTCAAGTACAAAAAGAAAATGCATAATGAAAGAGTAGCGAAATTTTGAAGCTGACTGACATTTTGCAAGTTAGAGTGAAAACTGCCCACGCTCAAACTCATAGCTCGGAATGTCAGGTTCACCACTGCCACATTCCATTCGCCAAACAAAGATTAAAAAAGTGGAATGAAACTGGTGGGGTTTGAAACGAAGTGTCCATCAATTTTAATTTAAACATTGAGAACACCGCAACCTTTTCAAGTGCGTATCTACACCTTGTCTAAACCGAAGAAGCTGCTTCACTTTTATTTCACTTCGGGCCCAACCAATCATTCACAATTTGTTGCGGTTGTTCGTTTGCGGTTTTCATTCTCATTCCATTCTTTTTGCCACTTTCACTTTGTTTGGCATCCGGAATCCCCAGATCCGAAAACCCGGGTCCCTGTCTAAGCTTCCATTTTCCATCCTGTCCTGAATTTTTTTTCTCCGTTTTACTTATTAATTGAATTCCAAAACCAAGCGAGTTTTAACTAAAACTGTGTGCATCAAACTGTTTTACCACAGCATTGTCAATCACAATCAGAATCAAAGAGAAATGAAAACTTCTGCTTCAGCTTCTATAATAAAAAATATTTTATTTCCTGTGTCAACTTTCCATTTGCAATGGGAAATCGGAACTGATGCGTTAAATCGTCTTTCATGTTTCTGATTCATTTGTCGACGAATTGAAGGACTCCATGAGGCGACGCCATTATGTACATACTCAGAGACTGTTAGATACCATCACCAATGTTTATCCTTGATTGAACGAACGAAGCGGAGAAAATAAAATAAAAACATTTTATTTACTTTTACCATTTCTCGTATTTACCTTCGTTTTGTCTTGTCACCAGTCACCATTCATTTGTTAACAACGTTACTCGTTACTCTAGAGCGAGTGGGAGAGTGTCGCTTCCGCGTTTTCTCCACATTTACAATGGAAAAGTCTAGCTCCACCTAGAAGAAACTTTGTCTCATCATGAAGCTTGAAGCTGGAAGCTTTTACTTGACTGGAAGGAAGGAAAGACGAAACGAAGTAAACAAATGAACTTACAGATACATACATATTCATAATTGACGTTTTACAAAGTTTGCACAACCAACGGACCCTGTACCTTCTGAATTCTGTCTTATTTCATTGATGATTGCACACGTCTCGCCCGAGTCCCAGCCTGGGATTGCAACCAAGAAAATTTTCATTGAAATTTTCGAAGAAATATTCATGAAAAAAGGCTGTGAAAAATTATTGAAAATGAGAATTTTCATGAAAAATAGGATTCCTTTGTTTCTGTACAAATATAATTTTTTACGTTTCTAGTTTAACGCAAAGAATTGTGAGGCGTTAATAAACAGTGGTTATCAAAATACAGTTCCCATAGCTCCAGCTTATCGAATTTTTCATGAAAATTCTCAATAATTTCTCAAAAACGCATTTTTCAATGAAAATTTCAATTGAAAAAACTTGCGAACTTTACCAGGTAAATGGTAAAAATTATAGAAAAATTCTTCTTGCTTTGACTCGACTGAAAATTGGAAAGAGCGAAAAATTTATTTAAAGGAACTTGCAAAACACGACAATGCATTTCTAAATGTCTAAACTCTAAACTCTATTTGAATTTAGGTTTTTGGGCAAGTTTGGAAAAAACTTGTAGGAAACCAAAAAGTTTTGAGATGAATGAGATGCAACTAAAGTTGGAAATTGAATAAACAATTAAATTGACAACGTTATTGTTATTACTCTCTGTATCAAGAAGCTTTTCCGTGTACAAAACTTAATCTTAAGCCCCACATTTATTTTGTTGGAGCAAAGTAATGTAAACAGGAAGCAAAAGCGGACATAAAAAATCTTTTTATAGGTATTTATAAATTTCAATTCAGGCCTAAGTTTGTTCAGGACGGGATAAAATATATTTAGTTATGTTATATTGTGTGAACTGTAGCTTGTAGTATTAAATCCACATTGTGCATTTTATTGTATTTATAAGGCAATTGTGAGAATTTTCTCGGAATTTTCCAGATAAAAACGACTTGTTTGTTCTTTGTCTCGCTCGCATTTATATTAATCAAAGTCCCTGTTATTTTCCCTTTGTCATGAAAATAATGGCGGCGGAGGGTCGCAGAGTAAAATAGAATACAGCCATAGTTAACACGGCTTTATATCGGCGTGTTCTATTTTATTATACCTTTTATAAGTAAAAATCTTGTCCGTAATTTTCTCCGTATTCGAGATTCAAGATGTGGGCAATTTTCATTTTTTTATTTCATTTTATTTTCCCTGTTGTTCAGCTATTAATTTTCCTTTGGATGAGATGCTTCTATGTATGTACTTACTTAACTGAACTTAAACTTAAAACACTAAACTGGAAAATTGTGGAAAAGCAGTCGCAGCTGGATTTTTTGTCCATTGCATTTCTTTATTGTATGCGAAAGCCAAAGACTAAATTGAACATTCGAATAAAATAAAATAAAAGCCGTTAGAAATTTGCTTGCTTACTACATATTAATATAACTACTATGATTTTGTTCCACAAGGATGCACTTTTCCTTTTGTTAATTTTCATTTTCAGTTTTTAGTCTGGGAATAGGAAAATGTAATAGAAAATGCATCTTTATTTTTAATATAGGAATTGGTCTGGTTCTGCTGAGGAGTTTTTTTAGCAAAGAAAAAAGTGTGGCAATAAAAACGGCGATTTTCATCAACATGACATTTCCAACATTTCATTTCGGTCCGTTCTCATAATTTTCAGTCATGAGAATTTTCATTTTTTTATTTCGTGTAAAACTAAAACGTTTCCAGTTCCAAGTATTAGAATTAGAATTACATGGAACGACTAAAGTAAAGCCGCATGTTTATCACGGTAATTTGTAGCTATTTGGAACCTCTGTGCATTGTGCACTTTTGAGCTTTCTCGACAATTTCACGATTGGTGGTATTATGGTGAAACGTGGGACGTGGACGCTGTGTTTTAGCACAAAGCCTTGGCTTGAGCCTGCACCAACACCGAAAAGGTTTCCAGTGCCAAGAAAAAGGTGCCTATGGGAGTTACTCGGACTAATTAAATCCTCACAAGATTAAAAACCAACGTCCACGCAAATCCGCCAAAGCAAAACTGGTTACATACTAGCTCCATATTCATGAAATGAAATGAGAGGAAAAATGTACGAACCAAAAGCAAAGCAACTTTTTTATACAAGTCCAGTTGCATAGCTTTAAACTAAAACATTGTCATTGATGTCATTGTCGTTTCGTAATTTCTCCTGCTGCTTTTAGGCATTTTGAAGGGAAGTTTGTTGGTTGTTGGATTAAAGGCGATATTTTAACCGACGTTGTTGTTTGTTTACTCACGATTTCCCCTCACCGCCAAAACTTCGGCTATTATGTGATTTTATGCTATCTTTCTCCTTTCTCGTGGAAATTTATTTCATTTCATTTTGTTTTGTTTTATTTTCTACACAAAACGACAAACACTGTGCGAAATGCTTTCACTCCCATTTCCGTTTTTACTCAGGATGAGATGAGACTCTGAGGGCAGAGCAGAGTGTAGCAGGATATTAAAAAGCGGCAGAGAGATTGTAATAACTTCAATTTACAAACATAACCAACGAGAGTCCGTGGAGTGGAGTCTGGATTTTGTTTGCGGATCCATCCGCGGGCTCTTTGTGTGGACGGAACTAAATTAACAGTACGTATGTTCTTTCGCTTCCGCCGTTCTTCCGTTTCGATTCCATCTTGATGACTTAATGAATAATCCGATGCAGAGACCACGGCCAACCTCGGCGACTCTGACATGAGCTACCGGATGTAGCGTAGCATGAGACTGAGACTGAGCTGGGGAGAATAAATTATCAAAGTGGATGTAGACGTGATGTTATAAAGAGTGGAGTGAATTTGCATATTTCTCGTCAACATCATTAATAAGAGAAGAGAAACGTTCTCTGAAATATTATATTTAACTGGACTGATAAGAGCTGCATAGAAGCCGAGAGCAGAACAAATGAGGACAAGAGCAGAAGTTGAATGGGAAAGTGAACAAAGAAGGTTTTCGGGTTTGCTTTCGCTTTACAAAAAAATGAATGAATAACCTCATCGTCTCAGTCGCAGTCTCGTCGACAAAGAGCAGTGACACGGGAAGATAAAAGTGAAAGTCAAGTCAAACTTCAAGCTGATCCACACGGAAAGACAAAGCAGTTTAGCAGAGCATAGCATAACGTGGGACATGTGACAGAACAAAGCAGGAGGATTAGATTAGCGGATCGGATACAGTTTTCGGATTGGATAGAGAAATTCTCTAATAAAAGTCATTTTCGTGGATAAACATAAATACCTAGACCAAGGCTGGTTGCTCGTTTTAAATTTTAGGTTTCGCTTCGCTTCCTTGTTGGTTCGTTGCTCCTCTTTATTTCTTGTCGCCGGT
This sequence comes from Cyphoderus albinus, assembly GCA_021029165.1. Taxonomy (NCBI): domain Eukaryota; kingdom Metazoa; phylum Arthropoda; class Collembola; order Entomobryomorpha; family Paronellidae; genus Cyphoderus; species Cyphoderus albinus. Next base: position 4,671 of record VYYJ01002066.1, on the reverse strand, counting down.
CACACGTTTCTCCTTTCCCTGAAAACTCCTGAAAATTTTCAAGTCATAAAAAACGAGCATGCAAAACTCGGTGCGACGGGAATTCATAAACTGAAATATACGGCTGCTACTAGTGTGCTCGTGTCGTATTATCGCATTACTTATGCTAATGAAAATACAAGGACAAACATAAACAAACACGACCAAAACCAAGAACCAAAAGCTTTGCTTCAACATAAACGAAAATTCTGAATTTTATTAGTAAAATGAGATGAGAATGAAAATCCACTTCATAAACATTATGGAGACAAAGCAGCGACAGTTTCATATTTCATAAAATATCCGTTTTTAGATAGTTTCCCTTAAATATTTTTTACTTTCTCATCAAAATTTTTCCGAATAGAAAAATAAACCTGAACACCACTAGAAACTCGATGTAAAAAAAATCCAGAAAAAAATATTTTTTTCTAGTATTTAATAAAAAAATGTTTTTGTCGCACACAACTTGTAAAAGTAAGGAGAAAAAGTTTCTGTTTCTCATTCTCATCATCATTTTGTGATAAATATGGAAAGTTGAAGGAAATATTTTTGTTTGTACAGAAGAGTAAATACAGAGAATTTTGTAACAGAAAGTGGAAAATAAGTGTATAAATAATACGTAGGTGGTTTTGTTACGGCTGTTGCCATTTTGTTGTAGGGGAAGAAAAAATTTGTTTCTATTTTTGATGTTAAAATTTGTGTGGGGAAGATACAATGTTCTAACATAAGGTACGCCTACGAAATGAAATGGTGGATGGAGATGGGCTTAGGCTCCGTGCTGTGCCTCTTTTCTTCTGGAAAGTTAAATAAATTACGATAAACCGAAATGGGAGTTGTGAAGTTGTGCAGTTGCTTGCCTGCCTTCAAAATATCTGCATGAATGCACATTTGCTTATGTATGTACTAGTATCACATTACTGCCTCAAGAAGTCGATGATGATGATGAGTACGCTACTTTGTCAAATTGGAAATTGATGAAAAGCCACAAAAAGAGAGTTTTACTTGCAAAGCTCTTTAGGTATGTACATATGTCAATTTGCATGATGAAATTACGAACCCAACTACTTTTCATTTCGGGCACATTGAGTGAATAAATATGTACAATATTCCTGACAAAACGTGAAAGGGCTGTCAGGCTGGCAGACAGGATATGATAGTGATGTGATGTGATGCGATACTATCTCCGTTGTAGCTGGGAATGTAAAAAGTTTGGGCTTGGTTAAAAGCATCTTCATCTCATGTTGATGTGATGCCTTTGTTGGTTCATGCTAAGGTAGCTTCATACTTTATCGTCGCATTAATTTACATATGTGAATATGTAGTAAATACATATATACACTGAGTGGGTCGTTTCATAACTTTTCCGGATATCGTGTATAATATCATATTGTATGTAAAGCGGCGTACTTCATCACCTCTCAAATTTCCAATCTACTTTCACATCCGGAGAAAACTTCCTCCGGCATTTCAATAAATATGTACACAATTAGTTTTGTCAAACTAATAACTAAGTAGGTATGCAATAAACTGGGAGAGTAAAATGAGCTTTGGTTTGATTTAGCATTTGGGAAATGCGAGGAATCATGTGAGTGATGCATGTCATTGTTAATCCGAATTGATATTGATTACAATAACTAAAAAGAATTTTCATCTCAGTTTCAGCATCAGCAGGCAAAAAAATTTCCTGTGAAAATCATCCTGTTGTTCAGTGATTATTTAACAATGTACATTGTTAAACAATTCTGATTTCTACCTAGAAATCAGAATTTTTCCAATTTTCAAATAAAAAGCATTTCAACAGGATTTAAATCAATTTGAGCAGGCTTAATTGAAATTGTAATTAATTTTGAAACCTTTCCTATCCTTATTAATCCTCGGCCCATTTAATCCGCTTACAATAGAAAATTATAATTGAAAATTAAAAGTTTGCCTGTGTGTGAGTGAACGAATTTCCACTTGATTTCACATTTCATTTCATATTTGTAAGTATAAGAGCCAAGAGTGTTATTCATTCACTTATCATTTTATTTTATTACAGCAGAGATTGGCAACATTTTTTCTGTGTCAGTGAGCTGAGTGACTCAGCCAACTCCAGTGAAGCCAAGTGAAGCGAGCTGAAAAAAATGCACGGACTTGGACACACCTTTACTTTACTCACACACTTTCATTTCAGCTCCTGATTAATAAAGCAAAGTGTTACGTGATTTTTGTTTGTTTGTATGAAAATGCGAATTGTTGAACTAATATGAGCCGAGTTTGAAGTTGAATGTGAGCCATGGGCCATTATCATAATCACAGGCACACGCTTCAGCTAACTGTAACCTAAATAATACAAAGCAAACCGGCTACATAATAGAAAAGTTGCGCACACTTTTTTTGGACACACACACATCATCATCATTTCCCATTTTGCCTCCAGTCCTCCAATCTACCAGACCAGAGCAGCAAGGTCTAGCCTTGCTCTTTGCTCATGGTCTTTTATTACTGTACCGCATAATCACAAAACTACTTACAACAGTTTACGTAACATTTCACTACTAAACCATAATAATTCTATTTTTTCTGCTTTTTTGTCCTCGGTGTCTCTCTGTGTCGATGTCGACGTCGACCTTTCGTCGTTTTCTTTGTATTCTAATGCAAAAGCTTAGCCTGAGCTTACGAAGCCCTGCCTGTACTGATATGAAAGTCGCCGTTATCCGTTTTCTTTTTCTTTCCTCAGCAAGTCATAGAATTTGCAGCAGCCAATAATACATTTGCCTGCACGCTTGATTTGCTTTCTTGGTCCTTTTCCATCTACAGTTCCAGTATGTACCAAGAGTGGCCTTTCCATTTTTTCAACTTTTTGTAGATAGACATTCTCTAGTAAACTACTACTTGGTAGCAGAGCAAGACTAAAGTGAAGAATGGGATAAGTTTCTCTTGGACAAGGATGCCAGATTTTTTGGCACGTTTAGCAGCCGAAGCAGTAGGAGGAAGCAAGCAGAGTTGGAGTTTTACTTTTGCTTTTTTCCTCTTTCGTCTGCTCATACATAGTTAAAGATGAGAATGAAAAGGAAAAATATTTTTACAACTATGTATGTATTTACCATTACCCTGTTATGTTCAAGTAGGACTATGCAAGACCACTATTAGGTAAAGTGGTTAAGCTCTTCTCTTTAAGGCTAAAGGGCTCTTCCAAAGCCGCTTTGTGCTTGTGTCCATAAAAAAATATTTACGAAACGGAAGAAAAGTAAGTGGACATGGAGGGGAAGAAAACAAACAGCTTTTTTGTTGCTTTATCCGCTGAAATAAGCGTGGCAAAGTGATGCTTATCCTGTCCTGTCCTTCATCTTCATCGTTCTTGTACATTGTACTTAGTTTGAATTTGTTTTGTGTTTTTTCAGTCAGACACAGTTTTTTTTAAAGTTGACGATGTTAGTGATGATGATGACGATGACACAACAAAAAACAGCTTGCCTTTTAAAAATAGTCAAAAAAATCCAAGCCACAATACAGACAAAGAAATTCAAATTTATAGGACTGCACAGAAAGAATTACCTACTACAATGTGAAGAGAAAATGAAACTGTTTTACTTTGTTATTGCTTTGCTGAAATTTTTCTTTCCTCCATAGTCATCTTATCATCTACTAAGGTACATCTACAATTACAATTATTTTTGAAAACAGTTAAAAAAGAATGGGTGGGGAAAAGTAATTTGTAATTTGGTTTTTCTTCTTTTATCCTCGAACAGCTTCGTGTAATAATAGCAGAGCAACACTCTTTTGTTCTTATGTTTATTTCAATCTTATTCTCCTGTGGTAGCACACTACTATCACATTGGTGCACACTCACATTCACACACGGGAAGTGATGAGTTCGCTTCACTCGACTACTTCGACTTCACTTTTCTAGACAAGAGAGAGTAGATACAAAAGTTGAAGTTGAAAGAAAAAAAGGGATAAGAAACAAGCTGAGTCTGAGGATAAGTTAAGTAGGTACAAGAAAGCTAGGAGAAATAAACAGGAAATAAAAATAAAGATGAAGATGAAGAGGAAGAAGTGAGAAAGAGAAGAGATGGCGAGAGGCGTATTAAATTTCATTGTGTTCTTTTCTTATAGTTTTATGTTGTACGTTACAGTTACAAGAACGTAACCTGAACAAAACCATTGTAGACTTAAAAAGGCTTCGTTGTTGTGTTGTACATAAAAAGTAGGTGGTGGTTTCACAAAAAACGACAAACTCGCTAACTTAACAAAACACATGTGCATACATTTCTTATCTGCTTAGGTTGTCGAAAACTTGCAACTTTCCTATGTACTGCCTTCTAAGCCTGCCACTACCACAAACATTTTTTTGTATTATGCTCCAACTCGATCCACACAGAACGCGCGTGTGTAGTAAGTCAAAGTCAACTCGACTCAGAGAACAAAACGGACTTTGCTGAAATGACTAAAAAAGAAACAAAAGGAACGAAATGAAAAGAAAGTTAAAAAAGTGGAAGAAAGGAACAAAGGTTCACTTTCACTTTCCTTGTAACTTTCACTCTACAAAAGACTCTTGTCAGCAACCTGAAAATAAAACACGTTACTGGTCAGTCCGCCGCTACTATTGCTGATGGTCAGCAAGTTACCGTTTTACACATCCGTTTCATTTCCCGACTTCCATTCCAATTC
>VYYJ01002065.1:0-24272 GCA_021029165.1 Cyphoderus albinus | reverse complement strand
TGAACGGAGTAATGACAATGGACATAAAATTCACGGGGAACGAGATTTTCAAATCTAATTTCAAGAAGTTGAAGTGACTTTTTAGTTACCAATAAACACAAGGAGAACCTCAGCTAGCATTTCTGTTCAATCTACTCGAAGAAGAAAAATCTCATAAAAAGGTAAATGCGAACGGGTGACAACAACGAAAGAACGAACGACATTGAGGCATAAGCGTAAAGAGAACGAGTGTTTCACTGTGATGATGTTTCGTGCTAAATGTAAAGTAAACCAACTGGCAGTTTTTATGTGTTTTAGGGTTTTTAATGTGATTACCTTATTTATAACACAATCACTTTCAGTAGTATTTCGTTGTGTTGCGAAGAGGTTCTCCTGGATGAGAGAGAGGTGGATCACTCAAATGAAAAAGACCCACAGGTCGACACTCGAAGTTTCTCTTGTAATTGAGGTTGCAAAGGTGGTGGTATTTTTCTGGTTGATGTGATGCAACTTCGTTATTTTAAGGCTTGGTAAGATTTTCCGAGATATTTGTGTATTTTTATGGCTGAACTGATCGCATTTTATTTTTCCTTCTACTTTGAACATGTCTGTGGAAGAGACAAGATGTATTTACTTTTGTGGACCTTTCTGCTGTAAATATTTTTTATTTTACTTACTATCCCCTGGATTAAACTGCAGTTTTATTGCCTGTGAATAATGTTTATTCTCAACCTTGTTCACTTTATGGTAACCTTATTATTACACATAACAACTTTCTTTTTACTAACTTGGAGAAGGGATGCCCTCCTTTTTGTTCACGAACCGCTACGATAAATGTGCGATGGTTGGCAACACAGAAGTAAAATTGGAGAGGAGGGAAGAAGACGGTGGATGTTGATGACGGTAATGATATCGCAATAATGACCTTAGTTTTGATGACTTCAAGGTGTAATTAAACCATAAATGGGGCATGGAACGAGCAATGACGAGAAGAAACGCTCGGACTAGAGCATGGGTTTCTGTTCTTACGGTAATGATATCGCAATAATGACCTTAGTTTTGATGACTTCAAGGTGTAATTAAACCATAAATGGGGCATGGAACGAGCAATGACGAGAAGAAACGCTCGGACTAGAGCATGAGTTTCTGTTCTGTGCACACACACCTTGACGGATGGCTCACAGTTACGATTAACGAAATTGTAATTGGTGACCACATGAATTCTTGGTGGGTGCAGTCCAATCTGATTTCTTGGAAAATCGAGACTCTTGGAAATCTAAAACCAAATAAAGCAGAATTCCGCTGCTTTCACAATGCTATGCTCATTTTAGTCTGCAACAAGGCAACAAGTACTGCAAGCGGCTTAAATTCCCATAAATTATATTGTCATTTAGTCGGTCAGTGAAAATGCGTAGGGGATTGAGTAATGTTCTCTTCCGTAGTCCCCAGAAGTTTTCCATTTTATTGGAAATCTTCACGTAATTTAGTTCTCTTCGAAGTGTCAAAGAAATGGCTCAAAATGTACTAACATACGTGGTGGAAATCTCTGAAAGTTTCAATATGAATAAAATTTCACTGTTCTGTACTACTTTTACTTTTGCTTTCATAAATTTTCTAAAAAGAGGGTCATGATGTATAAATTAGCCAGGCAGGGTTTTCTTATCAATGTATTTTTTGACATGAGCAAATATTTCACATTTTAGTGTAATTTATGCCAGAGAAAATAAACATCCATTACTAATATTGTTTTCTCAATCTACAGTTGCACTCGGTTGCATTACTAACTGAAATGGGGGTTTACGCCACTCTAAAGTGAGTTTTCTTAAAGTATTTATTCAAACAAATGTTCGTGTTCGTGGACATATTTACACCTTAAAAAATTAAGTTGTCAAAAATATTGAAAAAATAATTATAAATATTGTTTTCTCAATCTACAGTTGCACTCGGTTGCATTACTAACTGAAATGGGGTTTTACGCCACTCTGAAGTGAGTTTTCTTAATGTATTTATTCAAACAAATGTTCGTGTTCGTGGACATATTTACACCTTAAAAAATTAAGTTGTCAAAAATATTGAAAAAATAATTATAAAGCTACTTTGATGTGTTCATCAGAAAGTCAAAATGAATGATGAAAAAATTATTATGAATAAATGGAAAAGATGCAAAAGGAAGTGGAAACTAGACCGTGGAGAAAGAATTTGTAATTTGCATAACTCTTCTCCCCCTCGTATGCTTCTTGAATGTGTGAGGAAAAATCCATCTGATTATGTATGCATACTTCTTATTTTTCTTCAAAAGCTGACTTGAGAGGATTCCGAAGAAAATTATTTACACACGTACTGCAAATGTTTTTATAAGCAAATTATACTCATCCAACCCATCTCCGGTATACAATGTCTTCTCCTCTTTCGCTTGAAATAAAAAAAGTTGAGGGATGAGATTTCAAATCGGAACATGTCAGTAATAATAGGGAGTTTGTCTAAAGGTAATCTGTTCAGACATCTAACGTTGTCCTGGTTTGATGGCTTTCACGCCTGTACTGTGTACCTCTGTGGGATCTTGATGATGACTTACATCAAGACAAGAAAAGATATCTTCGTATGCCATTACCAAGACTTCATCAGCAACAGTTGTCTATGCATACTTTCATCTCGTGTGGCGTGCCTTATGAAAAATTTCTTTTTAGAAGAAACAAGATGATGACGAGGATGATTCAATATCGAGTTAGATAGAACCACAGTGGTATCAAATTGCAAGGCAAGCATTGTCAAGCCATCATTATCTCCCAAGAGAAGTTTTGCATTTAATAAAGCTTACCAGACTGGAATCACTACATGACAACAAAACTGATTAGGATTTGTGATGAAGTAGAAGAGCAGGAAGCTGATGACTTGGAGCAACCCCTCTGCTTTCAGACTCAATCCTAATTCTTACTAGACTAGAAAAAGCCAAGTGATTTGAATAGGATAATAAGCTATCGCTCACAGACGCAAACTTGCATTATGCATTTCCTTCAACACGTGTTCTACTTGACTCGAAATGATTACTACTACGAAGATGATTCTTTCTTAATAAGCCAAGGGCAACTAAAAATGAGCTGTGTGTAGATTGCAGCGTGGCAGGAGCAGAAAGGCATAAATAATAATCTAGTTATGACTGAGGTTGGAAGATTTAATTGTGCTCGCATTATTTTTTCCAGTGTGATTGGCGACTGCAGGTGATGGCAAAAAAATCATGATTCACTTTTGCCAACAAAAATGCTGAAACAGCATTTAGCTCTATTAAGGTAACCCAGTAGGTGATTTACTCGTACTTTGCGTGTAACCTCAGGTCGAGAAAATCTCATTTTACCTCGGTTGCACAGCAAGAACCTGAGCACCCTTTCCTCATCCATAACTTTTCTCCTCTTTATTAAAGGTGGTTGCGGCATTCGTACTGTGTAATTTTGAGTGGCAAAAGTGGTATGATGAAGTGAATAATTCACCAGTCACTTATGCACTTAAACTTATTATTAATGCATTGTTGTGTTGCTTTTTACTATAATGCAACCACTTTTATTTTCTTTGCTCGAGGACGGCTGAAAGACTCGACTGGAATGCACGGTTTTACAGCATATAACTTTGTGCCGTATTGAACGGCTCTTCTTCGAGGCAGTCTTCATGATTCATCCCTCTCTTTGTAAAGTATAAATCAACTCGATTCTTTCCTTCTCCGACTACTGCTTCAGACTTTTCGGCTAGGCTGATTTGGTTACTGGAAAATCTCCCATTTTCTACTTTTGTTGTCCTTTCGCATCTCCTCTTCTTATCCAGGCCGCAGAAGCAGAGATGTAAAATTGTGAATGACTTATGCGCTTTATTTTCATAGCAGTAGAAAATGTAAATGGATGATGGGTTTTATGAGTAAGTGCGCTTTTTACAGAGTGGAGCATTACACAACCAAAGAGATAAAAAAAAAGTTTAATTCTCCACTTACTTGCTCTGGTAGAAACTTATTTCCACAAGGCAGAAGATATATTATATGAGGGAGATTGTCAGAACAATAATACATACATAGCTTACAATATCAAAGTATTTTTACACTCTTTGGAGAAAATGGAGTTTTATAACCAATTTATCAAGAAAACGGAGCTGAGCAGAAGAGAAAAAGATGAGAAACGAGAAGAGCTACTTAAGTAAGCATTTTCATTTCCTACATAAATACCTCTGTGACAGTGAGTTCTTGGAACAATATGAAAAATAAATATTCCCCTTATAGAAATTAAACATGTAAGGAAATAAGCATACCTCCGTGGTCTCTATTTCTTCGACTTCTTTTCCCATATTTCCTCAAGGGCACGATTATTTTCAAGATTAATGAGTCTTGGCCCACCCCAATGTATATATTTTTTTCATCTCATTTCACCTTTGCCTCTCTTCTCCCAGAGCCAAGTAATAGAGTCTCCCAACTCCGTGTCTGTCTCTATTTTATACCCGTTTGTTGTTGGAAAGGCAGAAATGTGTGAGATTCCCCGCTGTTTGTTTTTGCCTCACCAATCACACAATCACCAAAAATATTTTCTATAAAGGAAGATATGTGTGCCAACAACTTTGCGCACACACTCTAATCATTACCATCTTTAGATGATATGTTGGCTGTGAGAACCGTTTGAACTCTGATCATTTTCAATTTGGAGTTTGTTGGTAGCTTTATTTACATATAAGCGCAGACACGGCGTAGACGTCGTATCTACAATTTGGGTGCGCTCTTTCAGTCAGTTGATAAAAAGTAAATGGATTTTACAGGAAAACTGCTTCTGCCACTCTTGGCTACTTCTTGTGTCGTGACTTTGTCTACGTCGCTTGTTATTTGTTCCTTATTTAACCAAGCACGATTTCTATCTCTTTTTCTTCGGTCCGGTCACCTCACCTTGTCGAATGCCTGAAAGGAATGAAAGAATGAAAATTCACTTTCTTGAGGAAATCGGAAGTGACTCTTGCTATTTGAAACTAGAAACATTCATTGCAATATTTTACGACCATGAACTGAGGCAAGTTTCAGCTTTTGTGAGTTTCCAATTACATCATAAACTGCGTCATACACAATCCTTACACGGAGAAAAGCTATAAATAGTTTTTTAATTCGAGGAAGAGTGACTTGCCATTTTGAGTTGTTAACAAGATATCTTGATGAAAACTTGTATGTTCCTCCTCATCCATTCCATCTCCTAGTCCGGATATGGGTTTCGTTTCATTTCACTTGTGAAACTGTTACTGTTGCTTTGCACACGCAAAAAGAATAGACATTTAATACAAAGCACACATGGTATTACTGTTTCGTTTATAAAGTTTTCATCTAAATGACAATTTATACATGACATGACATATTGCTATTATTACGAGAAACAAGCAGAGGAAATAAGAGGCAAGCAGCGATGCTAATGCTGATGATGATTATGATTCCCTTCGTTTCATTTATTTACTCTCTATCGCCTACATTGTTATTACTTCCTATCAGACATTGTGTGACGGGTCGCATTCGTCAAATGTTAATCGTTCCAGTCAGACAAGGAGCGAGTTTGAGTGGTGGTCTTGGTCTAGCTGCTACTGTTGCAGCTAAGGAGGGGGAAACAAATACCGAAATGGGTTTTCGGCTGTCCCGACTTTGATACTGCCTGTTGCCTGTTTTTCGTGGTTTGAGAAGGTCCGCATTCTATGCCTATTTGAAACCATCCGTGTACTGTTTTGTAGAAAAGTCACAGTTGCTCCGTTCTGTTGTACACCACGATGAAGTTTGATAGCAGTGATTGAGTTAAACGATAAAAAGTCAGCCCGTTATTATTACTTTTATTATTTATAGCTGTGCAACGACGACCCAATGATTTATGTGACAAGGGAAATTACAGGTTACTTGTGAACTCTGCGGTGACGAGGAGCAATTTCTTAAACTAAACTGCATAAGAAGAAAGCAGAAAAATGTTGCTTCAAGGGACTTTCAGAAAAAATGCAGTGATGGCATGTCGTTTGCACTCCACTTTCAACCGGGTCATCCACTTAGCATATGTTGGAAATCCTGAATGTTCCGCTACTGTAGTTTGATTCATTTAGGTGGCCATTTTAATTATGTACCTACATATTATTTTTTGTTTCTGAATTTGCTGCATACCCAGCATAGTAGTTATTAATCGAATGTACAATCTCTTCTAAGGAGAATATTACATGGTAAAAGTGTACGCGCAAGTACATTTTGCTACCCGGATGGAAAGGGTGAAGCTTCGGAGATGTTAGTGAAACCTAGCGGAAATTCGGATGGAACGGAAGCGATCAAGCAGTTCGCTTGCAAACCTCACCAAAGAGCTGTTGCTGGTGTGTGTCCGAAACCGGGATGTCTCACAGATCCCTTTCCGAGATCCAGCATCCAGCATTAGATATACATAGCTCCAATACCTCCTTTTTTACTTCACATCTTTTTCCTACATTCAGAATGCTTGTGGATTGTTGTAAATGGAGCTCGCCTTTGCTTAGCCCTTAGATTATTACAAAATCAAACTCATTCAAAAACACGCAGCGCTAATCCCGTCTTTAAAATAATGAATATAAATGAAGTCACAGTAAAGAAAAACTCACTTCAATCAACGGTTTAAAATCCATTCGACCGTATTTGCAAGTGCAAGTAAATAATATAAAATGTTAAGCCTTAGGTGCTAATACCCCGATAATGAAAAACATAAGCTCGACAGATCAGGGAAGCTCTAGACTGCTTTTTTGGAGAAAGGTTTTTACTTTTAAAGAACCCTACATAACAAACCAAACAATTCAAGTTAGCTCTATCCAATACAGCAAAACAAACTGGCTAAAGTATATATGTTTTGTGTGTTTATGTGTGTACAATGTGCAGTACATAAACCTCAGATTCAACAAAACTGATGATAGGATAAAAGTATTAGAGGCTTTAAAATCCGCTTGAGTGGCAGTAGTCAACTGTTAAAAAGTAAATAGTGTGCAATAATGAGTGAGCACATCAACTTTTGTTTGTACATTGTACAATCAAAAAATTTCATTTGCATGAGCGAAAGCAAAGGCATCTTCCAGAGCTACTCAATATTCATTGAAAAATTCAATAATGCTAAATTAGTATTACGTAACCAAGTGTGTTGAAAAGGTAGGTTTGAGGAGAAGAGCAGAACACACTCCAACCAAACAGAAAAGATTACATAAAATATTGCCACGCTTTCACGTTTCACACTTGCTCCACGCTTGTTGCTCACCACACCACTGATGATTATGATTATTACTAGAATAACTTCCCAAACCAGAATCATCGAATAAAGAGGCAAAACAAGTGAAAATCAAACACATTTTCTTTACATACAACAAAATGGGCAGCTCGCATGTCAAAAATGAAAATAATTCCAACAATAGACAACAACCAGAGAAGAATTCAGCCAGCATAACAAAACTCATCAATACCAAGTGGAAGGAAAGGTGATACATTTTTGTTCAATGAAAAGGAACTTTCGAAGTGGCTGGGTGAGACCGACCGACAGGCAAGCAGCCAGGCAGACAAACTGGCAGGGAATCCAGGGACATTCTCATATATTGTGGACGATGATTACTACAATGGGGTTCTTGTGCATAATAATATATCGTATGGTATTGCCTGAGCTGAGGATAATGGTTAGCAGCGAGTGCGGCACTATGTAATAAACATCGTAATGTTTGACTTGATGATAGAAAATGAGTATCCCATCAAGTGAACCTTGCTCATTGTCACTTGGTCATTAATTTTCCTTTATTTGACTGAAAGTGTCAATGGTTGATGTGATGAGATGTATAATCCTCATCATCACCGTCGTCATCAGCACCACCACCAACACCGCTAACTACAAGATTTGTAGTAACCCTCCTCGCACCCTGACTTCTACTACTCCGGTCCTCACACTTCCCAGACGGAGTTTTGTTTGTGATGTTTCAGAGTGAAACTTTTCTTAAATGTTAAAATGCTGTCAATAAACGAAGTGCATTTTAAGATAATGGAGACAGGCATACAAAAATCTGGCTGTTTAAATGAACTGTGTAGAAAAAAGAAAGACAAGTGCCATTATTTTTTGTTGTTGTACCATCATCACATCACCATCATCTTCAAGTTGTCGTCAATATGTTTTTTCTCTGCACCTTTTTTTATTAGCACCAGACACCAGCCCTCCGACCAATGCATCACAACACAACAAAAGCGACTGAATGAGAGAGTCCGGGCTCAATAAATGAAAGAGAGGAAGAGAAAAAGCAATATTGTCACTATCTCCATCCAACTTTGAATGGCTTTCATTCTTAAAAATGAGCAAGCTTCAAGCGCACAAATAAGCCCTTTCTTTATCAAAATCTATTCATTTATTATTACGCCATGTATTTTTCGTTTCAGTATTTGACAATTGGGATGATATTGTGATATTGATGTGATGTGGATCCTTATGAAGTGTATAAAAAGGCAGCACGACGTGTGTGTTGTAACTTACTTGCTTCTATGAGTACGAATAAATGAAAATGCTTTGGAAATGCTGGGTGCGGGTGTCGTGAGACGGTTGAACCGTGAAGCAAAACGAGGAAAAAACTTGAGCCACAAATGAATGGAGATCCTCCTGAGGCTTATTTACTTTCTCCCTTCTTAATTTAGAGCTAGATTACTTTTGCTTCCTCCAATTTATTCCATTCTGGGCTTATCTGAATGCTCATTTCGATACTGAAACGCAGAGTTTGAACGAGTGACTAATATTTTCCTTGATTCATGATTGTTAAGTGTTATTAATGCAACGTAGTGTGATACAATTGTATTTTAATATTTTACCGAATTTAAGCTCATTGATGTAAAGTTGATAAGAAACACGGAAACGTCCATAAGATTTGCAGTTTTTAATGAAATTAATCTTTTTGGTTGTTTCAAGAGTTTAATGTATTTAATATTGAAATTGAAACTTGGATTATAAACTGAATAATTACCACGTATTATTCGTGGAGGCGAGACGAAGATTTTTTTGATAAGGATTGCATATGACCGCTTACATTAAGCCAAGATGTCTTTTCATGCCTCTGCACTCATAAATCAGACAGTTGGTCATCATAGGATGCACTGATAATTAATTAGTTTGTAGATAAGGAACTAAAACCGGCTTATTCTATAAAGAAAAAAGACATTTCATAAATCTCCCGATGAAGAAATTTGCAGCTATACGCACGCCGAAATCTTTTGATAAGAGGTCATCTCTTAGCTAAACCCTATAATTGCTGGTTTTCTGATCCATAGGAAAATTCAAAAGAATAGCCACTGCCACTGCGATCTTCTTTTGTTTGTTCTGATAAGCTTAAACATTGTAAATACAGCACTTTTGTAAAACCACTTCCAAAGTGAAGTTTAAACAATAATTCAATTGAGAAGAAATCCATCGGTGAATCTTCTTTAGATAAGATAACTTTCATAACAATAACAATAGAAATGCCTAACTTTTCTTAAACCGCATCCGCTCTCTAATGACGATGATCAAATCAAAAGATAAAGTAAGAAAATGGCAAACGTTTTGACCTCTAAAGGCAAACTCAAAAGAATAAATAAATATAATGATAATGAACATCGTAGCCATCAACTTCTGCGAGTGTTACTTGAGGGCGGCAATGCGAAGCTGATAAGTAAGCAAAGATCAATTCATTTGCAGTTTAATTAGGTAAATTTACAAAGTTCGACCCTTTGTAGAATGGTCACGCATTTTTCTTTATTATATGAACCGCTAAGTATCTTTAATTGTAATGATTAAATTGTAATGATTAGCCTTTTCAAGAAAATATGCCGGGGGAGAGAATTGTAATCAAACAAATGGATAACTGAAAATTGCAGCAATGATAAGAGAAAAGGTTATGAAAGGGGTTTATTGTAAGCAATAACAAATTAGTGGTATTGCAAACATTGCAACAAAATTCATAATTTTGAATCCAAATCAAAAATTAGATAAGTTCAATGGTTCAAGCAGGAGCTTGCAGGTATTATCTACTTGAAAATATAAAAATGCTCAATTATCGCTTAAGGTTATACCTGAACATGATTTCATTTTTATGGCGAAACGAATGCGATAGAAGAAATCCATACTACCAAACAGTTCATAATTTCTGCTGTCATCTTTTAATTACAATTTTCTACGAAATTAGACAGAAACATATCCCATCCATTACAAATATGTATAAAACATGAGTTGAAAATGAGTATGACTTTACTTAAGTATTTCCTGTTTCTTCGTTGAATGCCCTAATAGTAATAATAATATGTAGCTACTTGTGTAATGGTACCTACGTGAGGAAGATGATGAAATGACTAAGTGAGAGGGCAGATGGTAAATTCGCCACATTATTTTTTACACTTACTCTAACTCTCCGCCTTATTTAACATGTTTATTAGGCAAGCATAAAAAGCCGTATTAATTATGTGTAACAAAATCTTTTTACCCTGATGATGTTGATGCTGAGTTGAGTGAGACGACTGCCACTGCTCCCTTTGCATGTTTACTGAAAAAAGTGCAGTCATAAATTTGCAAAGTTTCGCTCCCTCTTCTCTTCCTCTGAACACACCCTCAATTACAATTATGTGCACTTGTGCGACTGCTACTTACTTCTTATACGACCTCTCTCTAGGTGAATAATTTCTGATGCACAGCGGAAAGTACGGGAAGGAAACAATAGAAGATGATGAGCTGAGAGTATTAAATAAATGTAGCATGGCAAATTAGTTCATTCTTTCGCGAGATATGAAGTAAAATCTATGATGGGTCTGCCACTAAAGTGGCTACTGCTTTGTCTGCAGTTTTCACAGGTTGTATTTGCAAAATGTATGAATTGTGCATAGAATACGAAACCGATTGGTTGGTGGGTAGGTATCACCGTAAAAATGATAATATTATTATTTGCCATAATAAATGATTAGCACGTACGCTAGTTACGTAGTAAAACTGCAGGCAACAGAAGAATGCACTATATACGCCACAGTGTTCACACAATATCTGATATCAAACTAATTAATGAGGTTTTTCTCTTAAGCACAAACTGGAAATATTTGCTAGTATAACAACAACAGGAGACTTGTATTGTATTGTAGTAGAGGGCAGTGGATGCTCGCTGCTCTTCAACAATTCCGCAAATTTTCCAATTCCTAGTAAAACAATAAATTACTGCAATCTGAAAATTCTTCAGATAATTGCGTGTAAATTCTGTACATATTCTGTGTCTATTAATTGTGACAATTAAGAGGAAAAGGTTGCTAATGTAAAGGAAGATGGAAAGATAAACTGAAGTGCGGATAGTTTTTCGCGAAAGTTGCTTAAATTCTTTCCAGAAAAAACAGACTTTTTTCATTAGCTCAATTACTTTGTTTCTCAATGGCATTGTCAACTATTAAGCAATTGTTTGCATAAACATCCAACCAGCACAATTTTTTTCGACAAAACACGAGCTTCCAATTTGAAAATAAGACAAAAGACACACTCCTTTATTTTGTTTTGGAAACATTCTTAATGAACATTAACATTACTCTTCTATCAGAGGACCAATTCTTTGGTTTGGTTTTATTTTTTTTATTTCGAGTAACATGACGTACAAGTAATTTTTTGCTAGTTGTGGAGTGTATATCCATTAATTGAGACCGGATTTTTGTGGCTTAATATTTTAAATGAATGGCAAAAAGGGTTTAACAGTGACTCTGAATGTGAGTGAGGGTTAACCGGTTCCATTTACACTGTTGCTCAAAGAGAACGAGACCAATTAAGGCATGCCCTCCGAGAAGCATAAACATTACAACAACACTACTACACAGCGTTCCATTTGATTGCGATGTTTTGCATTATTATTGCAGATGAGTACAGTTGTACACATAAATAACAAGAGTGAAATAGGAGTATGATTCGTTGTATTACCACCCTTCTTCACTACTCTTCAACTCGTCTAAATGTAACGTAGAGAGGCTGATATTTAAGGTTGTCCTTTTGACAGTAAAATAACACCGTAACGACCATCAACATGTGTCGTGTCGTTACAACCATAAATGTGACATGGGCACGGTAGTAGCTGTTAATGCGATGATGATCGAGCGGCCCTTCCTTTCCTATCATTTGCAATCTGCTGCTCAGTCCGGGTTGTCCATCTCCTTCCTATATTTAACATTAACATGAATCCTGTCTGCCTGCCCACCAGCCAGCATAAATTAACACCGCAATCGCAACACAATGCTATAAACTGATATGTGCATGTTATTTAAACAGTTTCAATGAGACGAATGAATGACGGGTAACATGAATCCTGTCTGCCTGCCCACCAGCCAGCATAAATTAACACCGCAATCGCAACACAATGCTATAAACTGATATGTGCATGTTATTTAAACAGTTTCAATGAGAAGAATGAATGACGGAATCAATCGATGCCTAACAAATATCTTTTTTTGTCTTTACAAAGAATTGAAAGAATTTGATTTCAAATTCTGATACTAATCGTAAGAGAATACGGAGTGAGACACACTGCTGAATAACCGTCAAACTGGAAATGACGCAAAGTGTACATTTGAGTCAACTTCTTTCTTTTATGCGTAAGCACTCAGGAAAAAGTAAAATTGTAATGTGCAATGCATAAGTAAATACCATTGAATTTGAAATACGAGGAAGTACAAAAATTAATTAACTGTTGCATCCTTTATGACTACATTTGCGAATGTGAATTGATAAAAAATAAATATTAAAAAATTGCGATTAGTGGTAATTTTCCTAGAGCTACCTTTCTTATCTCCTGCGGGGTGAATTACAGTCGCGTCGGAAAGTGAGCAAATGCATTATTAATTATTCACTTACTTCGCAGCAGTTTTATGAGTTCGGTGAGACTGCGGTAATTGTAGACAATTAAATGATTGGCCCTTTATAAAAATACACTTTACATGTTTCTGCACGTAGCCATTAAATAGCCTTTCGTCCGTCATCAACACAACTTTAATAACACCGTTTGTAGCCTAAAGACATTTTTCAGCTACTTAACTGAAAGGTGACACGACATGATGAGAGCGTTGCTTATTTGAACACATTTTTATAACAAAAAGTACATTTCACAGAGTTTTCTCAAATTTATTAGCACTTATTTAGTACTAGGTGAACATCTTTCTAAAATTAAAGCGATTATTTAGCTTTTAATTAAAACAATGAGGAGCTAACGAGCACTCAACAACTGAGAACTTGCATAGCTGTTTTAAATTTTACATAAATTCGGATATTTCTCGATCTATGTGCTGATCTGGAATCCTTTTATAACCAAATTGGATCTTGGGATAATCCTTTTTGCAAAAAGAAAAAAATCTGATGAATACATTAAAAACCGGGGAGCTTAATGCATGTAGTTTAAACGAAGACAGGAAATTCTTTGAATTTTAATTCATCTGGACTTGATTAATTATTAGCAATTGTACTTAAAACCTGTGGCTGGCTGACGCTCCACGGTTCTAACACACTTGTGCATAGCAGATGCTGCTCACTGCTTCATTTTTATTGTGCTTTCGAACGTCATCGCTGTAATGTAATGCAAAACTCACACTTCTTGTACAGAAGTATTTTACATAATCAGCCCAGAGGGAATAAAAAGGCATATTTAGTATTTAGAACTTGATACCTCATCATATCGTAAACTTTATTTTTTATTTGTTCTCCTCTTTCCCAGCTAATGACAGCGAAGCATGAAAATTGGAAAGAGGCTTAATGCTCGGTGAGCGTCTTCAAAACACCTCTGACCACTACACAGTAAAACAAAACGATAAATACACAGAAGAAAAGAAGAACCGAGCAGAGAGAAAGACAAAAATTGCAGGTGTTAATAAATTACTCTTCGTGATTCATAACTTAAGTTAACTAATTGTAAAGTTTTAAGAAACGAAGGGACATAAGAAATCCAAAATAATACACTACACAATCATTGTATCGTACAGTGTAAAGTAAATTAGACAAGAACAGTTAAATGGAAATGTGCTGTAAAAATAAAATGGAATGAGCAAGACAAGTGGATTAGCTTTAAACGGAAAATAGTTAATGGCATGACTTCATCCCATCGGTCAGCTCAGCACGCTTTTAAAGAGACACATTGAAAACATTCACGCAACAATAGAAAAATATTTTTACGCAAACAAACTTCTCAGTCTCATCTCGAAGGAAAAACTTATTTTAGTTATTTCTTGTTGGCTGATGTTGCAGCATCGATAAAGCAAAGGCAGCCGAGAATCGGCCGATAAAAGTATAAAGGAGAACAGCAAATTCTCTCTTTCCACTTAAAAAATTACAAATAAGAGAAATGCGGTATTTAATATTTACATTAATAACATGTTCGTGCTTCGCTACATGCCACTAAAAAATAACTCGGGTTGGCCGCGGCTTTTGTGTTTGGGCCATAAGGCCAACCTTGCTTTTCTTTCATATACCGGATCCGTAAATGCCATGCCTTAATCATAAATATTGCGCATAGTTGAAGAGTACAAGCCGCAAACTGAGAGTGTGAAATGTCGAAATCTTTCATTTCAGAATGGCTTTGCTTGTTGTGCGGACATTAAAGAAGTAAAGAACTCTGCATGAAGTGACCAAAAAGTGAGGAAGAAGTTTTCCTCAGAAGACTGTCCTACCACCACCGTCGTTTGATAAATTATGGTCGATGCTGGTAGTTGGTTTGTTGGTAGTGCAGGAATCTTTCTAACGTGTAAGGCTTAAATTATGGCTTGTTTTGAACGCTTTGTATAAAAAATCAGCACGGTCACAGACAGCCTGTGACAAGCAGATTTCCCAGAGCAAAAGGAACTTTTGAGTTAATAGTGAAAATGGCAAGCAACACCACACTGGAGACATCCATTCATTTAAATAATTTAAATAACCACACACATAAATAAATCAGAAGCAGGAAAAGTATTTCATTTTACCACCTCACTCATCTATCTCCTTATCTGTGAACCATGGCCTGCTCCGATGTCGTTAACGGTTTGTCTTTTTCAAACGCCTGCAAGAAAAGAACTCACAACTCGAATCTCTCCTCTGCACCTTTTTTCCTTTGGCACTACTCTGGAGTGGAGCACAGCTTATGGGGTACAGCGAGAAGATTAATTGTTTGTGATAACCATCAAACGGTACGGGCAAACACCTTTTTTCTTACTTTTTACAAAGGACCATCCCGAATTAAAGTCCCAAATGTCTTGTTTCACCTCTCTGTGAGAACTCATATAATGTTTGCATAATGTTTACTAGCTTTTCTCTCTCCTTTCAAATATTCATTTATGAATATTCATGAAGCAGTATCAACCCTTGAAAAAAGTATGTGATAAAAGTAAAAAGCAATGGATCATTTGGGACAATGTACCACCACCATGGCCAACGATTTTTTAAAAAGCATGAATGAATGAATGACTATGAAGGGAACCACAAAGAAATAAGGAACATGGGAGATGACAAACCAAATGAAATTCAGTTATCTTGTAAATCTCTGTGACAGGAGCAGTAGCATGAAATATTTTTACTTTATTTATATTTTTTCAGAAATCATCTGGCAAAAGTTCATTTGCTACAAACAAAACGTAATACTTATTATAATATTTTTATACAGTTCATTCATTCTTCCATTTCCTTGTTAAATGCATACCAGCAAACCAAAAAAAAAATATGTACATACATACGAGGAATGAATTGGATTCTCCCCTACATTCGCTGACTGTCTTCTTTATTTTTATTTAAAAAGCAGCGAAAATCTCTCTCAAGAAATGCATGAAAGTATTATTCTTTTTTAAGTGAATCTACTCTCGAGAAGAGTTTTGTGAAGAACGCCATCAGAAGGGATATTATGAGGTTTTGCTTCTGTCTCTGAAACTCTCCCAAAGAGGCAGTGATTTCTATGCATTCGCAGGCAGTCAAGATATATTACAAACGGGGTTTCCTTCTGTCTTCCTTTTTATGACACCGAAAAGGCCACCAAGAGGTTGTAAAAGTGTAGATGAGCTATCATAAAGGAAAAAGATTGTTGAAAAAGATATGCATAAATATTATGAGTTGAAACAACGTGAAAAAAGACGTTATCCCCTTTTTGAGAGGTTTTCCTTCCCCAAAATTTGTATAATAAAATATGCACCTTACTTACATACATTTTAGCTAGAGCGGCTCAGAACTAGACTCGGTTAGGGATAACTGATGGTGATGGGGGTAATGTGATGTCGTAATGGTCGGCAGGTTTTGAACAAGTCATTTTTGCACTACCCCAGACAAATCTGGTGGATGTAGTGACGAGAAAGTGATATAATGTGATGAGGTGATGAGGATTTCATTTTTCCTTGTAGTTTGTTTTTATGGTGGTGGTAGTGGAAGTGAGTAAGCACAAATGATTCTCTTATAATTCTCACGTGAATTCATTAAAAATTTGCGTTTGTCAGTTCATTTGGAATTTTGGCCCCGCTTCATCTTTCTTTCCCTTCATCAGCTTTGTTGTTATCACACGGTAATGTAACAGTGCTAGCTATGATACGATGACGATAAGTCTCATGTTAGAGTTGGTTCGAGGGAGCCTACAAAAGCCATTGTGTTTTTGTATAAACTGTCCATCATTCTCTTTCACTCATCCCATCTCATCTGATAAATTCTTCTTAAGAATCATTTTCTCCGTTAAAGGAACAAGCAGAAAAGAGTCAAAGCCAAGGTTTTTCTTTGCCGTCTTTCTCTTCCCTACTTCAACTCGAGAGCTGTTTGGCGTACACCTTTGCATACAAATTAGTGCAAGTTTTTTCTTCTCTTGCTATGTTTTATGTCCTTTCTTATACGTAACTCTGCTGGTGTAACAAATGGCATCATCAGTGGGAAAACGGGTCTTCTAAGTGCTATATGGGCTCACTTTTCTATCTCGGTTTGTAATATGTATCAAATGGTGTAGTAGTATGAAACGCAGAGCGATGTATTTCTCGTGAAGTAAAATAAAAATCACGTACACGCCAAGAAGAAAAAGCATGCACATGCACACAGACAAATGGAGAGGCAAGAAAGCATACGAAAAATATTTTTCTTCGTTTTGCGTCTTTTTTCTACACTATCTTCCCGATGTGATGTTACGTGAGCGCGAGCCCGTTACCTTTTCCAACATTTCTCCATACTCGTCGCTCGTGGTCTCCTTACGCTCATGATTAAACTTACTAAACAACTTTAACGTTACTCTTCTATTATTGCAGTGTTTCTTTCTCTTTCACTGGCTCAAATTGTACGGAGTTGCTTTACTTGCGAAAAGTATTCACTTACGCCAGTTTCAATCCTTCCTCCTTTCTCCAAGTGTGATGTGTGTAATGGTAATAGCAAATGCTTAGCTTCCCACCAAACAAAACAAACAAATCCAATCCATCGCATCATTAAATGCATGTAGTCATCATTCTTCCTTCCTACTTTTTCTTCTTACTGAAACCCTCTTTTTATTACGCCGAAGAGATTAAAGGGGGTCTGAAATAAGTAAGTCATGCTTTTACTGCTCACTGCTAGTTACAATACTGCTTGATGTGAAACCTTACGTTACAAGCAAATAAAATACAAACCTGAGTAAGTACCATCAAAGTCAAACACTTGATGAGCCCTGTCAATCAGCTTTTACCTTGGAAGCAGTGCAGCATTAAAATGTTTGTAATGGCTGCATGAGCAAAAGTCAGCGATCTCTTTTAATCAAACTTTTTTCCAACTTTTCTGTTTTGCTGTTACCTTAAATAAACTGCAAACGGTAAAGTAAAGAGAGGCCTTCAGAAATGTTGAATTCAATATTTTACTTTACTTTAGAGAAGCGAAATTTTGGTAGCATAAAATAATTCATTTGAGTAAAATACTTCTTTGTCAACAATATTGCCAGTAATAAATCGGTCCTCTTTACTTTTACACCCTGTAGGGGCAATGGCGTACATTTTGAGAAACCGTGTGTGTTTGTGATGCATCATCCCCCCAGAAAAGAGTAATATATTCTTTTCTGGATTTCTCCTTGCATGCAATATGCATCTATCATACTTTTTCAAAGTACATATGTCCAAAGGATGAAATTACAGAGTTGCTGCTGTTGTTCTCCTGAAGCGCCTTCCCGGTCGTGCCGACGGTTTGTGTACAATACTGGCTTGCTTGTGCTTTTTTCGTCATGTTGTTCTTGGTAGTATGTAAGCACACCGCTAAAGTCGACTAGGCGCACATTCAAGACATGCAATCAAACTCGCAGTACTTGATGTTGTAGAGTACGCTGAACATGTTCCAACAATAATTTATTCTGTGTGTACAGTAATAAATTATGTGCACACAGCCGTTGTTCACACATTGGAAAATTTTCACGGAGAGAGATAGAAGAGAGAGAGACAGAGAGAGGAAAAAAATAAAAGACGAATATTTTTCTCCGGCATAACTGTTAGATCACGTCCACACCTACAGTGAAGTTCCATAAAGTAGTAAAAAATCTGCTTGCTGCTTATATTGTATTCTTGTAACCAGAAGAGAGTGTGATACACGTTCCCAAAGTATTTTGCGATCACACGTTTCTTTCATATCCGTCTTCGTCGTCGTCTTTTATTAATATGTCCGCATTCTTCACAGCCTGCTTTTTCTGATAATAATATTAGATTAGCTAATACACGCTGATTTGATGTGTGCAAAAAGAAAATATGAGCAGACTTGATTGAACAACAACACGTCAAGTCAGGAGAAAACGTGGGGTTCCTCCAAATATAAAAAGAACCCTTGTAAAAGAACGTAAACCGTTTTAAATTTTTATTAAGCTAAATATTAAATAAGCACGATTTTCCATGACTCGCTTTCCCGAGTGCTTAATCCGTGTCTACCAAATGTGATCCTGCGGTTGAGCAATCTTCGATAATCATAAAAATCATAATTTACCACCGTTTTACTTTCAAAGGTTTTCAAGGATTAGACAACTACATAGAATAACTTGTCTTCATTGAAGACACACGAAAATGCAAAATAATCAGCGAACTAATAAATCTTATTATGCAGTTTATCAAATGACATCCGCATATGCATTTCCCCGAGATCCTAATCAGTATTGACACAGCTAATACATATTAAATACGTCTTCAAAAACTCAACCTCCAAAAACCTGAGATGAACCCAGTGTTCTGAAAAATAAAAAATAAAATGCTCTCATCTCATCTGAGTAGGCAGGCAGGATCCTCATCAAGGCAGGGTTCACTTGACATCTTCCAAATTGGTAATCTAATAACCTCATGAATATGTATGATACTTACCAAGGCATACATAACACGAACACGTAATACGTTCGCATCAGCCAAAATCATGTTATTGACAATTTCAATGTGCCCTCTCTGACTGAGCTGGAAATTCATGTGTGTGTTGCAAGTAGCAAGTGGAAAGAGCAACATTGTAATCATCTCTTTCAGTTTGTTCAACATGTCAACATTGCTTCATTCGGAACATTCCAGTGTGGATCCCCGGAACGACATCTTTCTTTGTCGTCTACTCTTCCAGTGTTTTGGAAAGCGAGAGAAAATGATGAGAAATGAAAGGGATAAGTTTAGTCAAATGGAATCAAATAATGGGTATTAATGTTCCAAATGAGAACGAGATTATGAGTAACAAGCGTGCCCTTGTTCTTTGTTCATTCCTCACGTTTGTACTCACTCGTTCATTTTACAGTGGAAAAACCTTGAGCTCTCTGAGTGAGTCAACACTGCAGTTGTTATTTAACGAACAACGTCGAAACGACAACACGATAATTTTGACAAAGTTGATGATGATAGGATTACAGTGCACAGTGCTGATGAGGAGGAAAAGGGAAAAATGTGCCACTGAAATAAAGACAGTGTAAACATGTTTTTGGTTGCCTTTCCCCAACTATCTTGCAAATCATTTTTAAACTGTAAAAAATATTTTTTTTTGTTCTAGTCCACCGAACATTGTCTTTTCCATCGACGTTTTGCGGCCGTGTTCGTCGTGTTAAATGAATACAGCAGCAAATTGGTTTACTTTAAAACTGAAAAGGCATTAGCAGTAGCATTACATTCCAATATGATGATTAGCTGGTGTCACTCACGCAAATTTCCTCAAAGACACGTGACGTGCCAACCACGCTGTCACCGATTTTTTCTTCACATTCGAATAAAATAATTGCTGGTGTCACTCACGCAAATTTCCTCAAAGACACGTGACGTGCCAACCACGCTGTCACCAATTTTTTCTTCACATTCGAATAAAATAATTGGAGTCTTCTGGTGTGAACGTGGACCTACGGTAGACAAAACGGCACGCTGCTGCTGGTATAGAATTGCGTAGCTTTCAACATGGCATTACTGGTATCAAGGGAAATTGTGAAATGCGTTTACTTACACCGCTTAAATTTCTATGGAATGCTCAGTGCAGGCGATGGCAGTCAAGTCAAGTCAGTCAGTCACAGTCAACTCAACCCTTTCACTGGGAATTTTAGCTCGACAATGGGCAATTTGTGCATACACTGCTTTTTAACAGCATTATCCCATGCCGTTTTAGGTCGCCGTTATTGTATGGTAATTTCACAACAAAATGACAATTCAATAACAGTTTTTATTTCTTTTCGTGCTCTCTTGGGTAAATTTGTAGTAACTTCATGCTAATGAGAAAATCAATAGCGAATAGCGAGTCTGAATACATGTGTAGCGTCGAATGCCATTGTGCTCTTCTTTTACCCTATGTTTAGCAAGAATTATTGTAACGTAACAAGATAATAGTATTGATTTATTCTCTAACTCACTTGACTTGACATTGATGTGAGCTTGTAAATTTTCCCGGAGGCTATGATGCAGTTTCGTACATTTTTACATAGCATAACCGGTAACCGGGGGAAAATGGAACTTGTTTTTTTGCAAATCGACATCAGTGTTGAGGATGGTAATGTGAGTGACGACTTCAAAACCGCATTATTATGTATGCACATGCAGTACGAAGCAATAAATAAACCAAGCTGCTGATAATGAATTATCTTTCGGTTGCGATTAAAGTTATCAAATAATTAGTTTTATTTATACCAATAATCACTATTACCAGCACGTTTTTCTGGTTCACATCTACCTACCGTGAGCTGCTGAATCGAAGCCACTTTTTTCTTATTAAACCGCTTTGACGTGCGTATGTATTTATTTGTTATTACCACGATCATTGTGTGGGAAAGGAATCTATCACTTTCTTTGTATGGAACAATAAAAAATCAAAGTAGCATTCATTGTGTCCAATGAAGCGCATTAAATCAGTCTTGCTGCTTCTTCCACAGCTTAAAAAATCCTGTAATCCTATAAAAATTCGTACAATCACGGTAATTCTTGCACATTCAATCATACAATGAGATGGATTATTATTATTATTACGAGGTTCGTAACTCCACATGTGGATGTGTGCATTGGGAGAAAGGAATATCTAATGAATTTACATTGCCTTTCCACCAACCCGCACTCCACTTGCTCAACTCCGTACGTATACCTTTTACCTAGTAGAATTGACAATGTAAATACAATCAAATCAAGAACGTGGAACACAATTGTGAATGAAGGTTGAAGTAGCCGCGAATTGCAGCCACCGGAATGTTTTTATAACTCATCATGCGTGTGTGCATTTAGTAGAGGAAGCATTTGGAATGAAAGCTCTTCTCATGATTGAGTTTATAAGATACACTCAATCAGCCAAAAAAAGAAGCGAAGAGAATAAAAAAGGAGAAAAATGAATTTGGAAAGACGACGAAACATGTGAACATGTTTTGAAAGGACTTTTCCTATGTGGCAGGCAGACAAGTGAAACAACGTAAAAAGAGAAACAGTTTTCACTCACTGAGAGAAAAGAAGGAAAAAAAGAGGGTGACGATAATGAAATAAAATATTTTGTTGGACTTGCGGTTGAATTATAGAGAGTTAGTCAGCCCAGCTTCTGTAACTGTAACTCCTGCTTTGCTTTGCTTTGCTACTTTTCATTGAACAAATTCATATTACAGACAAAAATGCTGGCTTTCCATGAAGCCACGTTTTTCTTTCGTAAATACATTCTCATTCTCGAAACGAACCTTTGTATAAAATATTTACTGAAAAGAGCCATTGCAGCATCCCTTTCTCCGATTGAAGTAAAGGTGACGAAGTAAAAGAAACATTTTTCCTTGGAAAAAGTTTCGCTGATGCAATGAATGATAGAAGTGAGTGAGTGAGATGTAAGTAAATAAGTGATTGTGTGTCGTCGACGCAGCACTTCATATATTAAATTATCTCTTGTTCACCATCATCTTTTGATTGTACGAAGTGTTCCAGTTCTACAATCGGAACTGAAAGGAATTGCAGTGTTGCTACTTGTCAACTAGGAGAGGAAAATCTTGAAAAAAGGAATTGAATTTTATAGCTGACATTGGAAGAACGTCAGGCAAAGTGAAAGAAAGTTGTCGTTTTTAGCAATGATTTTGTCATTTGTCCAAACTCATAATTTGAAATGACAAAATCGAAAAATGTCACAGTGGAGAATGCATGACAAGATTAGATGACCCATGAAGATGGAACACAGCTGGAAAAAATGTTGTTTCACAATGTACATTCCATACAACCCGCCCTGATGCTATCATTTTAAACTGTCAACTGATTCAATAGTCAGTTGACAGAAAATTTTGCATAGAAATAGAAAATAATATTTTATTTTTGTTTCCTGTCATGCATGCATGCTTGCGCTGACACGATACTCCTTTACTGTTCTGTTGACTTTTAAAAAAATATTTTTTTGTATGTCTGCCCCACAAAATGGAACCACGTCAGAAAGGGCAACATTTCCGCTAAAACAGACAAAATGTAAATTGAATGTTTTTTATGCATTATAAATATGTGTATAACAAAGTCAATTACATTGAGAGATGCTTGCTCATATTCTTGCTCTTGTTTTTCAATGCATAATAAATGTGTGCATCATGCACAACTATGCGAGAGCTTGAGAGTAAGAAGAGTTTGTGTGTGACACAAAGGAAGATAGATTCTGTCCGATATCACTTTTATTTCCTTTTTATAGTTATGAGATTTGGGGCCAGTGGCTCGTGAAAACCCATTTCATTCCTTGCCTCGCCCTCGACAAACCCACTCATTCTTTTCCCTTTTTCTCTTTTCAAAAACACATTCCATTCAATCAAGTGTTTTCACCAGGAAAGAAATTATGGATCTGACTGTATTTATTTACTCGGGTAATAATATTATTTAGGGTCAACTGACCATTTGCTTACCTCAGTGGAAACTTGATGTAATTACCAGACCATGGACATTGTTAACATTTAATCCATTCATCGGTAAAGTCCGAGCGGCAAATCGCCAAAGGTCGGATGCTGCAGTAGTGTCCCATTATTTCTTTTATTAACACAATGTATTTAGAAGAGATGTTTCCCTTTAATTATAAGACCACACAGTTGAGAACTGATTGACGTCACTGGCATGTCCACATTGCTCATAAGAGTTAGTGTCATTCCGGTTTACTCATTCTTCTTACTTCTCGGAAATGGCATGACCAGAGGATATAACCGCGTTATTAAATTAATAAAGAAAGATTGTTGGGTCAGCTGGTTCGATTTGCACCTTGCGGCACTATTACACACGGCATGAGCCTGAGAAAGCAAAAATCAAGCTGTAATTGTGGACAAGGGCAGTACATTTCACAACGGAGGAAGAGCATATTATTTTTTTAAATGAGGACAGAATATGTGTTCAAATGTAACATAACTAAGAAACAACAGCGCGGGTTGTCGGAAAGACGTCACGTTGCGGTTGTTGTGTGTCACAGGAGAAGAAGTTTCGTAGTTCGAGTTTGTTTCCCACTCCCTGCAATAAACTTGCTTGGATGACCAAAAGAAATTAGAAAAGTTTCTTTCTCTCAACTCGTTCGAATAGAAGAAAAGTTAATTAATGTTTCCAGTAAGCAGTATACTGCGATGCTCTTTTCTTTACGTTGTTGCCTTGCTTCGTTCACTCTTCTTTTAGCATAAAACCTAACCGGAAAGATCTCATTCAACAAGAAACAACGGCATTTCGAACAGCAAAAATATTTCGTGTGGTACAACCAAGCCAGAGCGTGGTCATTTGTGGTGCTGCTACTGATATACACGAAATAATATGCTTTTGTATGCCTACTGGCTAAACATTGTACAAGCATTGTTACAAGCTTAAAACAAGGATAAGTGGAGAGCACGGCAAATGAAGGAGTAAGAGAATAACAAGAGCAACAAACAAAAAGTAGTAAACCATATTAAGCATTAAGCAAAAATTATGA
>VYYJ01002064.1:0-24322 GCA_021029165.1 Cyphoderus albinus | reverse complement strand
ATTTGAGGAGAGAATATTTATTACATCTTTTGGATAAACTTCCATTTCTATCGAGTTAAAGTAGGAAAGAGAAGAATGCGATCAGTAGAAAATAATGTAGAGATATATATTTTTGGTGAAGCGTAGTGGTGTAGAGAAGAATAAAAGACATTAAGGACGGAATAAGGAAATAAAAAGTGGTGGAAGAGTAGACATGCGATGTAGTGATAGTGAAAGAATGAAAGGCGAAGATTGCATGAACCTCTTTTCTACTCGCTTTTTTCTCTCTCCAATCTTCTTTTGAATGCCCTCAAAAGGCCTTTCTTTTCTCGAGAACTGCCAACTGAGTCACTTCAATTACCCATACTTCTCAAATAGATTTGCTCCTCTGCAATGTGAAGGGTGGGCGGCACTCTCTCCCAACACTCACTCCATTTTTATTCCTTGCCTCGCTTCGCTTTACCTTCCTCCTTTCTTTCTGCTGCCTCCGCTTCTAGAAATAGAACGCTTCTGCTCTCTCATCATCATCATGAACCTACGAACGACCTAGCATGTTTTCTTCTGTACTTTCCAATTTCTCGTTCCAGGCTTTGCATCGCGCTTCTACTGCTAGCAAAACTAACTCCAAATCCCTTTCGACCCTGCATAACTCACACAAGCACATCCTTTCTCTTTTTAGCTCCTCGATTTCTTCCAAAGTTGAAAATCTAGGCTTTTCTCGACTTTCCAATTTTCATCGAAAAATTATCCTCTGTGTAGACATTCCGCGAGAGAAAATTGGGTTGTTATGAAACAAAGACAAGATTCCTTTCAATTATGCACTTTCATCTATAAACAAAACAAAACAATCACAGATGCGACAATATAAAATGAGACGCCGAGTGTCGACGCCATCCAATGTAATCGAATGATACCAATTCGTTTCTCCATTTAAATAACAAGGAAATCGCTTCTAAACAAAATAAATATGTTAAATCTCAAACAAATCTAGATGACAGGGAGTTATTTTAAATGACCCAAAAAATTATGCCCTAAATTGAACTCTTCTGAGCCTGCTTCCGATTACTTGAATGAGTATGTATTTTATGTAATTTGTTTTGTTTGTTATGATTTCACACAACAATTGGAGAATTTAATTAAAATGTCAGGATGAATTTGTCTGCATGAGTATGAATCATTGCATTTTTATAGTCGCATGAAATTACATATGTAGTTATATTGGGATGAATTTGTTTCTTGTTGTTGTAATAGGAATTATTTGACTAGTTTATCTCATTTTTTTGCGGACATACAAATACATACTCGATTTATTGAAACCAGGGCAAATTTTATAATTTGGATAATACATCTGGTAACTATAATTAATAGTATTGCAGTACAACTGAACATTGATATAATAATTCATTAGACATTTCGGATAAAATCTTGTTGAAAAGAATACTCAATTCATGAGACAATAATAAAATAAAATACCTAAAATAATTAATCGTGGATAAAATTTATTTCCAGATTTTACACTATTTAACCGTAATAATATCTAATTTTATATTATTTATAATGGTAACATAGGATAACCTTGTAAATATTCTTACTTACATTTTGCATCCTTAGCATCAATTAGCCATTAGCCATACATTTACCAACCCGAATTTAAAATATTCTTAAGCTATAGAGATTCTTCCGTTCAAGTCGAAGCAAGTGCGTTTAATTTGAACAACTAAAAGTTCATCGGGGTGCATCATTCTGTCTCATTCATTAGTTATTTTAATTTCAATTAAAGTCTGTGGAGACAAACAGGAAGAATATTTATCTTTTTTTCTGGCCTACTTAAACTATCTCTGCATGCAGCATAATAATAGGTAATATTATGTAGTAGTATTCTTTTCTATTTGTGTGGCACAAGTGTAGTAGTAATTCTGTTTTACAAAAATCAGCAAGTAATATGATATGATACGTATACAAGTTGACATTTTCAGTTTTTCTTCACCCGTTTGCAACAAATCATGTCATCAAAACTGTGTAATGGTCAGCCAGTGTAATGTATTTTATTTATGTAATGTCTGTAATGACGAGATATCGTACGTGCCGTTATGTCAAACGCTGAATTGCACGACAATCTTTATTTTATATTTTATTTTGACAGATTTAACTTTCTGACAACCTTATGCACCATGTTCAGCATTTTTAACGAAGTCTATAAAATTACAATTAAGTAGTCAGTTAATTAGAGATTACAGCACACAGCCTTTTTACGAGACTATTACGCAATAAATGTTTATTATGTAATATGAATAAATATGCTGGGGAGAGATGACAAAATAAATTTGAGAAATGTATGGTAGAAAAAAGTTTAAGTAGGAATGGAAGTTTATTTCCTTTTATATGATATCAGGACAATTAAAACCGGTAGTAAATAATAAAAACATTCAGCTATGCATCGATTTGTATGCCAAGGTAATTTGCAACGTGGAATGCATTTTGAAGAAGAAAGGATACAATATTCATTCTATACTTGCACAATGTAAATAATTACATAAAAATGGAAAAGGATGATTGTGGAATCTGGCACAAAAAAATGTATTTAACAGGTAAAAATAATTTCCGCCTAATACGTATTTATACTATCTATCGCTCTACAGTACATCTAAAATTAATAATCAATGACTACAATAACAAAAACCCATCGTTTAATGGTATGGTACAGGTTGTACCGTACACAACAATACTGCCGTACATTCGTCTATTTTATGTCACTGAAACAACTTCATTCAACCTTGCTAAAGATCTCTCACGTCAAAGATATACGTTTTCCTAATTTACTGCTCCTTTCAACGGAGCACGGACGGCGGGGCATTATAATACAATGTCAAAATTTCATTGACACGACAGTTATTCAATGCAATTATCCTATCGTGAGATACTCGTTCATTAGATAGAATTAAACAGCAGCGTGAACAAAATCTCTTAATTTCTAATGTAAGTTAAAGGAGCAGCTCTTCTTGATAATCAAGATTTTACATTACTCTGGTTGTGATTTTAGTTTTAATCAATCAAAGAAAATCACTGTACTCCTCTTAAAGCATAGGTAAAATCCTAGTCTTATCCACTCGCATTTCCTTTGTGTGCATTTTTATACAAATGTCAATGAATTACTGCAAAAAATTTAGTTTCGATTCATTTTTGTCGCAAAGTCATGTCATGTGCCATCTTACTTTTATAACGTACCAACAGTCGCCTAATATTTTCTTCCTGCGTAATTTATATTTAACAACTAATTAGTAATATAAATGGATTATTAATGTAATCTGTAGATTTGTGTATCTGTGTAGGTAGGAGTAATTGAATTGCAACTAATAGTAATAATAATACCGAGTGATTTCTTCTCTTTGAAATGATCCGGACGAGGAATCAAACGAGAGAGGAGAGTTGCTGAGAAGTGCGGGATGACGTGACCGGCGATGAGGAATTGACGGAAGTGGGTGACACTCCAAACTGTTGATAGTACGGAAGTGGATATGATGAGGTGAGATTTTGATGCGGAGTGCTGGAATTTGTTGAATTACTAGAGTCCTGGGTCGAGTGATGTGCTTCATGGTAAAGTATCGTGGGAACCCGAACTTGAACTAATCTTTGTGCAGCGTGCGCCATGTTGGCTGCTTCCAGTTCTGCTGCTAATTGTCTCTTCCATTTGTTTCGTCGATTTTGAAACCAAATTTTCACCTGTTTCCACAAACACATTAAACATAAGTAGCCAAAATCTCATCTCAAACCCAAACTAAAAAACGTATACAGCTCAAGCGAGTAAAATTTTAAGAAGAAAACACAAAACAGAATATAATAGAGGAAAGGTTGAAAAAATCTCGAAACTGTTAGAATGGAGTTTACAAATCGTTACCTTATCGTTACCAGTTTAAGCAGCCCTGAGCACAATTTCTACTCTCTGCCTGTCATCAGATATTTTTATTGTTGACTAATGAGAACCAAGGAACGGTTTTGAACAATGACAAATGCCATCATTCCTAACAGTTTCTCGAGGCTGTTGCGCATAACTAAGGTTTTGATCTGTAAACATTTGTCACGGTTTATGGATGTAGTTTGCAATATGACGAATGTGACGGCTGAACATGTGCAAAGGCCCATTTGATAACAATAGGGTAACGATAAAGTAACGACAAGCAAATCTAGCTGTGGTACACGTTAAACTTATTGTTAGCAGTAACGCTGTGTAAACTACTGTAAACCCAAAATATGTCAGAGTTTGTTACCTGTGTTTCAGTCAAGTGAAGCGACGCGGCTAAGCCAGCTCTTTCGCTGCTTGACAAATATCTTTTCACGTCAAACGTCGACTCCAACTGGAATACTTGACTGCGGGAGAACACCGTCCTCGTCTTTTTCTTCCTCTTGCTCGCACCCCCGTTCATGTTACCGTTGCTCGATTGTGAGCTCACTGTCATTCCGGATTTGCTTCCCGGTGTCCCTTGAGGTGAGGACGTGGTTCCACCGCTCCCCGACGTTCCTGATCCCATCTTCTGACCTTCCGATTCGAACTCATTTTCATCATCGCTGTCGACATCAACCGGCTCAGATTTGTTTCCCCTACCACTCAGCCGGATATCGATGGAGCTGGCTCGAGAGTTAGGGCGGCTGTCTGAGGAGCAGCAGTCAGACGCTCCCGTCTCTGCTGGCGACTTTTGTTCAGGTCTCACTGGACACAAATTACATTTAAGCACAACTTCAGTATTGCATTACAACAACCTGTATTATCTAGTTACTGGTGCATCATAAAAATCATTTTCTCTCACATTTTCTCAGCAACTCATTTTTCAACAAAAAGAAAGAAAAATCGACTTCATAACTTACCAACAGGGCGATGAGTTCCTTGGTGGGCTGGAGGAGGTGATCGACTCAAATCGTTATTATATGGAAGTGCGGTGATGTTGACGGTTGGCGTTGCAGCTCCTGCGGGCCACGGGTACCAACATGACCTCTGGAACTCTGCTGACCCATACAAACCCAGAAGAGCAGCAGAGTGCTGCGGAGTGATCGCAAAGGGATTCACTAGACCGAGCCTAAAATAAAAGGGACAAGTGACAAAGTTTATTATTTTTGTATTAGAACGATAATTGATTCGATTTGTTTAACTATCTAAACGGTACTTTATTTCCACTTTCCATAAAAAGTTTTCCATCAATTAGTGAACATCTAACGTCCGCCATTATTTAGCTAAATCCATTTTGATTTACAATGTACCATCACAGTTTTGTCAGAACACGCCAAAAGTGACAGAGTCTATATAGTTTGAAAGCACGCTTCCAACTTAATCCTCTCTAAACTGGAGATAGTTACTATGTAGGTGTATCCCTTTAGCAAAGTTAAGTAAACTGTAAACACATAAAAAGGTGTTTGCGAGTGAGTCAAGTTAGAATGTGCCAAGTGCCAAGGGATCACAGATGTCAAAATTAATTAACGGATTTACGTGCTTAAATCAAAACACAATTATCACATTTAAATAAAACGCTAGAGCTTTTCTAAAACCATCAAATCAATGTGCCTTAATGAAAGGTCCAATTTACAATCTACACTGCATTCAGAATTGCATTCAAGTTTTAAGCATTATTTTATTGAAGATTTTATCGATTAACGTGGTAACCATGTCAGGGTTGTCAATTAACACTTACCTACAGTTAATTTAAATGGTCTTAATGACAATTTAAAATACTCAGATATAATTTAAAAAAATCTCTGACCTTGTGATTAAAACAAGTTTTATGTATTAATCTACCAAAATATTCATGGACATCGTATTGTATTCCAGAGACATTTAAGAACGCAACATTTCTAGCTGGCAAACGTAACGCCGCCCCTGAGCCCATCTCCAGCGAATGATTTCATTTTCATGAGCATATGTACACAACTATGATCCAGTTTCCGTTCGTTCCAAGGCTTGCCAGCCAAGCCCAAGCACAAACAAGTCGTTTTCGCTCTCGATAAAGGAAAAGGCGTGAATTTATCCATGAATAGCGGCAGCAGCCCGTGCATTAATAATATTAAATGACGGAGTGGCAAACAAGCAATCAGGAACGAGAAGCAGAATAACAAACGAACCCCTGCTGCTTCACTCACTCTCTTCTTATTATGACGTGATACAAGGTTACTGTCATTTTCTCTACCTGACAAAACGACCACAGAATGATAGCGTGAATGTTTTCGATCCTAACAGATTCTATTTATTTTAACCTACATGACAATTAACCAATGTGCCAAGGAAATTGTTAGTGGAAAGACATGAAGTTAGAATAAGAAATCTGTTTCTATTTTATGGAATATCACGACATGGGGTTACCTGAGAATCATGATTCACCCACACAGTTCCATTATCTGCTACAATAAAAAACTTACTAATCACTATGATTCAACTACTTTATTGTTACACCCAATTCCTACTTCGTCTAGGGTACGTCTATATTTACTATAGTTATTCATTTCTGTTTTTAAGTCTATTAAAAAATTAAGTGCGACATCTTAGTATTCGATTTCTCTGGTTTTGAAGTATTATGTAGTCATGCTTCCTGCTAGTGATAATGACAAAATGGACCATGTGACCAGCGGCGCCACTCAAACAGTTAATGACTTCGAACCCGGAATCGGTCATGTGTCATGTCAACGGAATAAAAGACCTGTCAACGAAGTCCATGATCATCTTGTTTTTCATGGAAATCAGGAAATATTTATTATGCGCAAGAACAATGGTTTCCAGGAAATTACTTGAAGACTCTCTTGAACCCAATAACCTCTCCTCATTAGGCAACGTGTTTAGCACTTGTTTGTCTGAATATGGATACTAAATAAAAAACAAAAAGATACAAAATACGCCGCGTCCTAATCATTTATTTTAATTCTACTTAAATTTATATAAAAACACAAGGAAAAACCAAACAAACAATGACAACAAAAAAGAAAACATTTCTAAATAAATAAATACTTAAATAAACTAGACTGTCTAATAAGTCATTACTTAAAATAAAATCTGGTTATTATTACATTGTATATGTACGTATCGGGAACTCGAAACCAAATAAAAAACTGTATTTGAGCAAGTTGCCGCTTGCTCTTATTTCTTTGTCCATTTTTATCCATCAAAAGGGAGTGAAGCCCTGCAAGAATCATTCGACTTCCAGCTACAACATAACACAAAGGACCTACGTCTGAATTATTCTGAATCGCTTTTGCTTGTTGCATAAAAACTCTGTCGCTTACTTTGTAATAACAATAACTCTGAATCGCACAGGTTCATTCACTCGCTTCCGTAATTTTATACGGTTTCTGTTTTTGGCTACAATTAATGGTCCTATAATCTCTCTGTACTGGACAGGAGGTAGTATTACATTACCAGGTATGAATTTGCATTCACAAAATACAATTTTTCGCTTCTGGTAATACTAAAATTGCAAAACACGTCATCATCAGGTCGTGTTTGACTCAATTCGGCTAAACCATTATTAAAAACAAATTTTAGTCTCCTTCCCACGCAATAGTAATAAGACTGTAAAGAGAGAATGTTTTTGCGTAGTGTCTGGCAGAATTAATTGTATAAAAAGAAAAATGAACAAAGGCAAAGGGAGATCATGTAGGAAGTGCGAATAATAAAAAAAGTATATTAACAAAACGCGAGTGGCCAGTAAACACCCCAGAAACAAAGAGAGAAATCACTTTAATGGATATGTGTCCTTGCTCTAATTGACAATTAACCCGTCTTATTATTGTCATTTTATTACGCACGCATGGAAAGAGGATAGATTTTGTCTCTATGACGCTTATACGTTTTCCAAAAGTTAACATTTACCATTCGATGCGATGGGAGTATCAAGCCGTTGCCTCGTGATAAGTAGGAGGCAGCTTGAATTCAATGGGTACATTACTTTCGCATTTTTCTTAGTATAGGACTAAAATGTTGGTTGAGTCTCAGTGATTTGCGCTTTTCTGGCTTCCTCTCAATCCTCGCTAATGACTCAATCACTTTTCCTGATTGGCACTTCGTCTTCAAGCTGAAATCTGAAACCTGTCAACTACTGCCGTTCCGCGCGTTCAACACCAAATCGATCCTTTTCTCCTCAAATTCAATTCATTGTAAATAAAATAATACAGGCTGGCGCCAGACTTCCACTTCTAGGGCTACTCAGTCATTTAATTCCTTTGTGTAACTAATAATTCTTCAGTAATTACGTCTTATTAGTAAAGAAACCGTTTTGAAAGCAAATATTGATCGTCTTACAGCAAGTAGATAGTAGCTAACATCAGATCATTTTGCACTTTATGTAATTTGATAAAAGACAATCTCCTTTATTGATTCTTCCTCCTACGTATTCCATCCATGATCATTATTATAAATAAATATTGTATTATTTATATGTATAGATTTTCCAGCAATTAGCTTAAATTACATTCCATCCAACCAACGGGAAAATTTTAACTCGACAGAAAAGTTGTATAAATATGCAGAACACAATTTGTTTACTATACTGCTTTCTGGGGCACTTAAAGACTTTTTAATCATTGTGAAAGCGGAACGAGATTTGCTGGAATGCAAAACTTGTTTGTTTGTTGTTTATAAAACATTTGTTGGTATTTGAATTTTTCACTTTTGACTTTACTCGAATCCTTTTTTTCTCAATGAAAAGTGAAATGAATGAATGAACAGCTTGGTTTAAAAAACAATGACGCAATGAAAACGAAAACATGTGGCTACTTAAACGAGAAAAGAATTTAAAAGAAGAAAAATGTGTTATTACCTTGCAAGTAAGCTGGTATCAGGAGAAATAAGATTTTCAGAGGGATCATCTTTGGATTTGTTTGGGGAGTGATTAGATGATGACGCAAGGATGCTTGCAATGGAAAACGGGGAAATCTTCTGAGATTTCGGGCTAGGACTTCTTGTCACATGCACGGGACTACAACTCCCACTCGAATCCGAGTCTCGAGGCATTGTGAAAAATGTTTTTTTATTTCTTGGAACAAAAATCTCTTGTGAAAAGCTCCTTTCTTTCTTTGGATCAGTCAAGATTTTTGTTTTTTACAAGCAGGTAAAAATGTGACTGACGATCACTTGTTGTATTATAAATAAACCTAGAGTCATAAACAATACTTTAAACTGTTCACTTTCCCCCACGACTTTTTTGTATTTTCTCTTCCCTTTACAAATCCTTTATTCAGTTTTTAATATTTAACTATATATGTCATATTAAACTCTCACAAGCACTGCACATATTTATCATTATAAAATTCTACTTTTTGTTAAAGACTAAAATTCAGAGAACACATCAAAAGAAACTAAGTTATCATGGCAAGGACACACAACCGCCTGTAAACATGACTATTACACAGTAGCAAAAATGTGTCAGTTTTATAGTGAGGTAAATTAAATAGTCAACGAAACCAACTGTAGATTATCAATAAAGCACACTTCATCCTATTTTCAACTTTTTAATCAATTTTTTAACGCCTCAAGGCAAGTCATTAATTTGAGAATATTTCTAGGGTGAATTATTAATTTTTAGAAATCTCAATCTTCCAGTAATGCCGACAAAATGTCAATTAGTGAAAGATGCGGTTTATGTCCATGGTTTCTTCTCAATGCAATGCACACTACATTCTGTAGGAAGAGGAAGCTGAGAAAGTTTTCTTCCAGGCGGAGGCCCGTCGCTGACTATGCAATATGGCTGTAATGATGGAGCTTAAAATCAGATCGGAACCACAAAAAACTGTCTATGTACGTATTCCTCGAACTAAGCGAAACTGAACGCAACTCACACATTCACTGTCGACGATGTGGTCCTTGTATCCAGTCAGGCAGCGAAGCTCATGTGCGTGTCTCTTTTCCTCCAGTTCGTGAGTGAGACAGTTTTGCCTCCGCCGTTCTGTTCCTTCACTTCACATCATCACATCTACACGGGTTCAGCTCGCCTCAACTGATTATGATCGTGTTACGAGTTTGTATAACAAGCCTAGTACCATGTTCAATGTTGTACCGCACCACCTCGAAGAACGAGTCAGAGTAGAAGATTCAGCTCCATTCCCTTTACAATAAAAGCCTCTCTCCCAGTGAATTCCCGTCTTACCCTCCTTCAAAAGTGTTGCCACTGTGGGAAGCCAGTAGCGATTTCATGTCGAAGAAGAATGAAACGAGTATAGCTCCTTAAGTAGCATTCCTATATGAGTGCGTGCTGAAACTAGAATCATTTCTAGCTTCACTTGCGTAAATAATAAATAAGTAATGGAGAATAGAGAAAGGGCGATTCGATCTGTTAGGTTCAGTTTC
This sequence comes from Cyphoderus albinus, assembly GCA_021029165.1. Taxonomy (NCBI): domain Eukaryota; kingdom Metazoa; phylum Arthropoda; class Collembola; order Entomobryomorpha; family Paronellidae; genus Cyphoderus; species Cyphoderus albinus. The sequence goes on along the minus strand of VYYJ01002064.1, from coordinate 14,028 downwards.
GTTGTCTTATAAGAAGGAAGCTCTGGAAGTGTTACCGCTGTATTATTGTGCTCGTCGGTAACCTTTCAATACATTATCCTGGATGACAAAAAGGAAAAGATGAAAAGATGCTTAGAAGTTAAACAAAAGAGGTTTTAGATTTTTATCATCAAAAAATCCTTTAATGCTTCATCACTCGTTCCTTTTTTAGATTTCTTACAGATTATATATCGCTTTTGATCCTAATGAAAAATTTATTCTTTATTGAAAAGAACGGTGTGAAGTAGTAGCTTGAAGAAAGACAGCAATAATTTTGATTGTCGTTTAGCCACCAATTAACAAATGACATGAGGCAAATTAGCACCAATTAATAAACATAAATTAGTCAGCTCCAGGAAGTAAATAGAAATTCTTTAGTAAGAGAAGAATTATCACATCACCTTAAGACACTTCATTTCCGCTTGTAGTTAATTAACCTTGGTAAACATTACTGTGTAAATGTAACAAACTCAATGACATTACAGAGTACAGTGGAAAATGTACTTAATAACCTGAATATGTAACGCTCGATTCTATTGTGTACAGAAACTCTTTCTCCGTATGTAATTGTGATACGTAATCTAGTTATCTCTTATGCTGTGTTTGAATAACTTTGTCTTTGTCTATAAGCCCTTAAATAGTATTTATAGTGTTTTGTATTGTATACTCGTATAATACTACATTGTCATTTATTTCTTTTTTGCATTTTTCCATCAAACAACCAGAAAAAGTTTCTCGCTGTTGTGAGATGAATTTCAAAACCGAATTTTAACTCGTAACAGAGTACAGAAATAAAGTTGAGTTACTCCGACTATTTTGAGTTTCATGGTTAACCTCCTTATAAAAAGTTTCTACTTGTACAACTATATCTAGAGAGAATGGAACAAAACGTTTGACCATGTATTTTTCTCCAGCTCGGTTACCGAATCCCAACACAAGTCGCAGTGGTCGGTAGTTTATTTTGTAGCGTTAGAAATTTTCTGGTGTGTTTTGTACAACGTTCACCCCCAGAAATAACGTTCTTTGTGCGAAAGGAAGATGCATGATGAGCTCTTGGGTTTCATATCATCATGAGAATCGCAGAATCGAGTCACTCACTCTCAATATCAGCGAGTGTGTGTGTAAGAGGAAAAGTGAGTTTGAGTTGAGTTGAGTAGTGTTATGTTATGAGTGAGTGTGTCGGTCTCTCGCAAAACCTTCAATTCTCCACTTTTGATTAGATGAAGCGACTGGCGATATCTAAGGTAAAGTGGAGTATGGTTAAACTGAAAGCACAGACCAGGCAAGTTCTTTGAGGCAAAGGCAAAGCACTCTCACACAGTCACGGAGGAGACAGAGACACGGTGGTGTAAAGAATGGAATGTTCCTCTTAGTGTTTTCATGTAAAGAGACACTATAAATCCGCTTTTTCCATGTGTGGGTACTTAACACTGGGTAAAACGGTTTCAGTGTGTTGTATAATTTTTTTCTCTTCTTCTCTTCTTCTTTTCTGGACGATTTTATTCGGAATGCGCAACCCCCATCCGACTCTGAACGTATTCGTTTCCCCGATTGGTTTATCGGGATGTAATAGAGTTTTTACCGTTTCGCTTTCAACTCCACGCCTTCCTCAAAACATGCGTCCTCTTATAACAAGGGCCAATCCTGCCTGCCTTGCCTCTTCCACTCTTTCTCCATGTCGTCCTCATTTTTTCTGGGGGAATTCACTCTCTCTCCACACTCTGCCAGCAAGCACACCACACAAACATAATTCAATGTGTACCTACTATTATTTTCAAATGCTGCTCCTGCTCCAGCAATCATCTCAACTCGACCTCACCAAATGAAAAAAGCTGCGAGGCTCAATCAGTGAAAAGGCCGAATTTGATGCGGAGTAAAATGGAAGGCAGAGAAAGACTTGATTCCTGATATTTATTAAATGAATGAGAAAATTACAGTGACATGTATATGTTTACGTCGGATCCTGGCTTGTTTGTGACTTACTCTGTAGATAAATAAATAAAAAAATAAAAAAACCTTTGCATCTGCTCTACTTATGTCACTTATTGTAACGTTCCAAAATAAACTATCATGAAAACAAATCCTAAAATCAGACTTTCCAATTCAATTGAAATATGTATGTATGTAATCATTTTCTAGTGATCATTGTTAAATAGGCGAATTTTATTTTTTGTCGTTAGGCCAAAAACCTATTAAACTACGTTATTGAATTTTTTGCATTTTAATTGAAATAAAGATAGACGCATGATTGCCATCACATTGATCCTGGGAATGAGATGAACCTGGACTATGTAAAGTAGAAAATAAATCAAACTATTTCTTTCTATCTATGCTATGCTGTTGATAATTCCGCAGGGGCATATCCGATTAACGAACAATAAGATTCCGCAAGATTGGTTGAGTATAAAGTGTTCCTCTTTTTAACTCCCGACAAAACGCACTCTTCTCATTCTAGAATGGAAATGATGGAGTGGATGAAATGAGACGAGAAAGATACATATAAAACGAACCGGCTTGTTTCAATAAAATCGTATCGCATCCGAATGCTTACATATTAGTGAGGAGTTCTCATTTAGTTAGCGGATCAATGACAGACATCCCGGTGAGCTCTTATGTTGTAAACTACAGTAATACTACAGAGAAGGAATGATCTGTTATTTAACCGGATCTGTTAAAGAAGCCCCATTCACTCAACTCGTGCATTATACTTTGAGGTAATAATGAGACGAGGCGTAGGCTTCGCTATCTACCTTGACCAAATTAATTAGAGCATAATCTGACGGCAAAAATACTACATGGTCTATCTTTCAGCTATTCATTCGTTTGTGTTCGTGTTGTGTTCCTTCAAAATAATAATAATAATGATGAGAAGTTTGAAGAGCTCTCAGCTCAACTTTTGAGTTTGAGGTTTGGAAAAAGCAAAGGCTCCCAATTTAATAGGTGATTTAATTACCGCATGACGCGGATTTGAACGGACATTTCAAATTAAATCTTGAATGCGGACCCACGCTGAGTTATATTGAAATCAGGGTGATTTCTCAGGTTGGCACGCTGGACACAATTCATTGTAGACCCATGCAAAACTTTTATTTAGAAAACTGAAGAAAAGAAAAAAAAGTTGGTAAGTAAGTAGCATTTCACTTCACTTCATCAAACCTTTTTTTATCTTGCTTCCTTGAAAAATGCCGAAAGTTACCCAGGGCGGCAAATTATCTGTGGTAAATGATGCGATTTTCTGTCAGTTTAAAAAAGAGCCCACTCACTTCCCCTTAGCCCGGGTTCATCCTCATCGTCAGTTTTGCAAAAGTTGTGAGTAAGTGAAGAAAGGGAGCTTCTAAACCACTCCAAAAAAGAAGAAACTTCTCCTTTCCTTAGCTTCTGTTCAACTTAAAAAAATATCAATTTTATTCTTTCAACCTAGTTTCTCCTTATTGCCACAATTTACTAATGAAGACAGTTGCACAGCTTTTTGGAAAGAGTGAGAGGGAAAAAAGATTTCAATTCCCTTGATGCAATCTCTTTCTCACCAGAGCACAGCTTTGAACTCACTTTACTCCCTTAAACATACTTCATTTTGGGAAGTGAGTGCAACGTCAAAGTAGTCCAATTTAGGATTTAACCGTATCATACTTATTCAATATACACCCCGGCAATAACCCAAAATATCCAAATGAATATTCATTTCCTTTTCCCAGCTTCCGCAGTAATAGTACTGAATATCTATCTACACGTAAGGAAAGCAACCAGCGGAGGTATATCCTGTGTGTTATAAAAGCTGAAAAAAACTTTCTTCAGACAAAAACACCTTTTCAATGTTCAACGAATATATAGATCGACATTTGATTAAACCAAATTGCTATACGTACTTAGAAAAAAACTTTTTATGGATGAAGAATAGATAACACGGAACACACTCAACATTCAAATCCCTGTTTGGATATTTGAGAATTTCCTTGTACCCTCTGCTCGTCGCAGTGGCAAGTAAGAGCGCCATAATAATGTGCACGTATGTAGTTTAGCTTCCCATCGCAGTTTTTCTACCATTCCACTTCTAGTTGTAAAAGGTAATGTGGGGTTTTTAAGCGAAATAAAAAAGTAGCAGAGAAAAAAAGTTGAATCTATAGTAAAAGATTGTACCCATCACCACACGATTTTCATTCTCTCAGCTCTATGCTGTATTTGTGGAAGCAGAGCAGAAACAGATTTCATGACAAACATTTACTTTTCCTGCGATGTATATCCAACTTGTAAGTATGTATGTGTTTGAAAGAGAGAGAGAGAAAAGAGAGTAAATCAGCGGAAAATGGTTGCAGGTTGCAACTTTTCGCTTTCCAGACTTTTATCTCCATTCAACATGCCACTCGATCAATTTTCTCTCATTTATTCAATATCTTTCTTTCTCTGTTTTTTCTCTCTCTTGTGTTCCTTTTATTCCTTATTTATCTAAGTACCAACTCAATCTGATCCTTCTCTCCATGAAACCTCACAAGGTAGTTTGATAAAAGTAAAAACGGATCTGGGCTCTTGCTTCTTTCGATAAACCTATAAAACATACCCAAAACCTGTATTTAGCGAAGCAAAATCTTTTTTCTTACTTCCTTCCTACTACGTACTATTACTATTCACCGAGAAGAAAAAAATGTTGAAATCCACTCAAGTAAGTGGAGTGAGTGTGGACACAACATGAGATGGAAATTTTCTTTTCTGGGTACAATAATACAGGCATTTCTGGGAAACCGTGAGAGAAGTAGCCTCTAACCGCATTCAGCTTCTGTTTGAGTATTCACAAGAGAGACGTACATAAATAGCTGCAACTTCAACTCAAACTCTCTTCTTCACAACTTCCACTATCAAATATCAATTTCGAGTGTCCTTCTTTTCTCTCACTTTTTCCTTTCCTTTGCTTTCTCCTTTACTTGGAGCAGTGCCATTATTTCAATGCAGAAGAAGGAAAGAAACACTTAATTACATTTCTCTTTCCGGGCAAACGATGCGATGCGTTGAATTGGCGAGAGATGAGATGAATGACTGAATAAGTGAATGAAATCCATCCACATTCATCCATTCACATCCATTCATAATGGAGAGTTGAGTTGAGTCAGAGTTGCTTCTTCTTCTTCCACTTTCTCTTCCACCACTGCTACAGTGGACTTGGACTTGAGTCGAGTTCTGTCAACTCACAACATTCAATTTCTTCTTTAATCCAGAAGACGAAAGGATATTTTGACAATAAGACAAGCAAAGTCTTGGCTGCCTTAAATGAATACTTTTCTCTCTTTCTCATCTCATTATTCTTCTCCATCCTGACAAATCAATTCCTCGATCATCAACATCAAAACTTTTATCTTTATAATACATAGTCACACAACTCTCGAAGACAAGACACATGTGTTCAGGATAAGTATCGAGAAAAGAGGAGAAAACTTGAGGAAGCCTTGGCAAGAAATTGTTTTCCCTTTACTTCTCCTTTTTATTATAGATTACTCATTTAATGTGTAGCATGTAATGACTTTTTTCACGTAGGTAAGTAATCATTTCGCTTTTACTTTTGCTGTCGAGTCGAGTGACTAGCAAATTCTATGAGATGAAATAAAATCAACAAAATAAATGCCATTTCTATTTCGATTGCCTTCCACTACAAAACACAAAAGATGATGAGTCCATACATTTTAGCCATAATCCTGTGGTAACATAAAATGAGTAAAGTCATAGATACATGAAATGAAATGAATGCATCTCATCTCGTCTCAACCATGAATCTTATAATGAAAGTAAAGTACCCAGGTTATAACAAAATCTCTCTATTATTGTACATTTGTATATTATGATTGACTCGACGCCATGCTCGCATTCTTTCTTTAACCGATGTGCAGCCACATCAAATATCAAACTCAACTTGATATTAAAAGGTTTCATATGCATTGCCAAGTAGAGTATTGCTTTCAGATCAGTTACGTTACACCTTTTGATATTTATTCAGTATTTATGATGCAATGCCAGCAACTTGACGTGACTCGCAGCTATCTCACTCTAGTACTCTACTACTACCACCTCACCTTTCTACGTCACCATCTACAGTTACCAGACAACTGACCACACGGTTGATGGTTCGCTTCCCGAAAATTGATACACTGACTGAACTGATGAAAGGGAAAATGTGGCAATGGCGAATGGATGGGTGATATTATGCTGTTACTTTTTGACTTGTGCTTGTGTGCTCACTGCCGTGTACAACACTCATTTTCCCAATCACGAGAAGTGCTTTTTCATCTTCTCTTCTTAATGGTCATCATCGTTCTGACGAACAAAGGCATATCACCTACAAAACTGGTAGAAAAGTATCAAACTTATCTCGCATTGAACTGAACTGAACTCACTCAGTGTATTGTAGCAAAGCAAAACTGCTGTCGGGCTTATTGGGGAGCAGGCAAGGCTAAAAGGGAACAACTGGACAGAGTAAAGTACATCTGATATTATTACACAGAATCATCATCCGCCATTATCAATCAAGTCAGACTTTTACCAATATAACGTGATACGGATACATTTGTACTTCAGCAGCAGCCTTTTACTTGCTCATAATCAGGCATTTTATTTTATACAAAGAGAAAGGAAAAGTATTGCTTTCTGCTACTCTACATAATGTCAGAACGAATGAAGTAGTTTACAAAAAAAAAGTAAGCGTGATGATCTCGTCAGATGCAGAAAATGAAATAAAACCCGATGGTCCATGATTAGAATAACAACTTGTTCAACCTTTCCTCATCCTGCCTCACTCACTATTTTATTACTCACTCCGATTAGGTCCGTGCGACTTTCAATTACTTACTGTCACAGACTATTTCGCTGTCGGTACAAAATCATTTTAAGAAAATTAAAATTGACGTCTAATTTCCACTTTCACTGTCAAATTAATTTTTTCTTATGCATTTTAATATGTAGTGAAAATTTTGACGGTTTTGTGTTTGGCTTATAAAACACAAAGAAGAGTTTAATGAGGAAAAATAAAAATAAGCTATCAAGATCGAGACTGGAGAAGAATGGAGCTCGACTTTTGATTTTAAAATATCTTGGAGCATCTTTCAAGTGGTGAGTTTCGGTTGAAGTTGAAAGGAAGCTGCTGCTGGTGGCTGTGGTTGCAATACCATGTCGGTTGTCGGTACAACGCACCATAGATCTCATAATGAGGTACGCTACACAATTTCATTTCATTGATACTTTCATTGTTATAGTTGCATGTAATTGGTAGTGAACAACAATTGTTGTGGAGTGGATGCGGCCATATTTCATAATCATAATCATGCCCATGATATCATAATAATAATGAAGAAAGATGCAATGTAGCCAAGAGGCAAAGTTGTACTGACTGAAGTAGTAGAAATCATTTTCAGTTAAAATCCTCTCTTCTCCGTTACTGCTCCTGATGCCGCTCCTCTTCCCTTATGAATGATCTTTTCTCATTCACTCACTCACTCAGTGACGAGTGGTAGAGGCGGTGTGTCCATGGACTCTCATTTATTTTCGGTTAGAGGCAATCTTTCTCTCACAATCTTTGTGTACAAAATTCATTAGGTCTGAGTTCTTTTTAACACACAACACCCCATCAAATTTATGATCCCTCTTCATATTTTCCATTCTTTTATAGAAAAGTAAAAAAGTAAAAGCCAAGCCACCACAATCCTCCCGTTTTTTACTATTTTTATTATTATTAAAAACTGGGCTGAGTTGATAACGAGAAGTGTTCATTTTGTTCACAGATGCACCGTTTTTTTTTCAATTGCGTCCCTCTTAACTTAACAAACACTAATCAAACTTTAAATGAACTGTTTTGTTGTACGCTCGTGATTCATCTTCATGCATGCTCTTAATTTTCTTTATTGGTCTTTAGTGACAGGTAACATTTGGCCGATAAATATATTCGGTAATAATGGCATTAGCAGCAAAGGCGTGTGGAGTAACATTAGGTAAGTAATGTATTGTGATCAACTTCATTAACACATCGCCCTGTTGATATGAAATGACGATGAACGACAACATGCAACAATTTTTTAAACAATCGCTTTTAATTATTGCATCTTTACGTCATCACAGAGGCTCAATTTTAAATTCAGTTTAAGATACTTTCATCTAAATATTGTGAATCACTGAAAACTGTGCCTTTTATTCCTAAATTAACTATGAATAGTGGAAAACAAAGGGAGTCGATGTTGTTATGTAGCTAAAGTGAATTGTGTAGCAGAGTTACTAATTCGATGTACAAAACAATGGCGTATTGGATTATTAAAATGTGTAACCTGAAACTTTTTCCTGATACTCATTCACTCTTCGGTGTATTTAGCACTAAATATCGCAGACGGTGGTAGGCAAGAGATCTGTTTAATGGAGGACAAGGTCTGATATATAAAATTGAATGCAGTAATCTTCCACAAACGATGGCGAGTCGTTTGAATTTGAAAACATATGTAACATATTTCATTGAAGCATTTTGTTGAAAACTTTGGCACAGCGAAGGATACTTTTCCACAATTTCCACTCATTTTATCTTTTCGTTGTTAGATTATACTGGAGGAGGTAGCTGTGGTTGTGGCTGTAGTTCGTCCCATTAGCAGAAATATCAAGAAGAAAGACGGGCCATTAAAAGTGGAAAGATAAAGGGTCACATGATACATTTGACATATGGGCATTTGTCTCCCGCTGCGAAAATGGTGCGGAGAAAATTCTCATTTTCCAGGTATACGGATACTGTCTGATGTGATACCATTATGGTGATCGTGATCATCTGATTTTGTTCTGACGGGGATTTAAGGAAAGCCGTGTAATTACAATAAAGACTTTGTTCAACAAAATGTGATGTTCAGTGAGTTAACGATAATATGCAGATCATCTTAACATGATCTTAAGTTTAACATTGTATCTAGAGTATTTATGTATGTATTGTATTAGATAGTTAAAAAGACTGATTGCGTAAATAGGGTTTTGTTGCATTTAAGTTTGGATGAGTAGAAAGAAGCAATTTGCTAGATAATTGAAGTACTGCTGAAAAGGCTGATCCAGTTTCAGACCATTTTCTTGTGGTTATAATCTTGCAAGTGCTAACAATAGACTCTTAGCTCAAAGCCCAAAGCTCACGTCACAATGTGAGGCAAATCTCAGGAGACAAGGGGAATCATGCTTAAACACATCAGCTCACTTTTCTTGTATTATATGCAAATGAAAGGAAAATCTGCATAAAGGAATTATTTAAGTAATGGTAGTTTCCCAGTATCTTGTAATCGATAGTTTTCCTCGGGTAATTGAAAATGGTCATCAGGAAATTTCAAGAGATTTTCAATTTTCGTGCAGGTAAAGAGATACTTGTTTCAGCGATGTGAGCTTTTCTTTCTAATCGCTGCTCATCTGCGAAGAAACTAAATTGACAAGAGTATGATGATGATGACGGGGTTAATAAGAATTCCAAAATTCCGGAAAGGAATTATACCTATGCGGTTTCCTTAACATGATTACAATCGTGGTCACGTTGTGGAACAAGATGGTTACAAATCTAATTATAAATTTATTATGTGGTAGTGGAAGACGCTATTAAAATGGGTTGAAGTGCTACTGCTAATCAGAAAAAGTTCTCCCCTCTTCAAAAATGACTGCTTTCATTTTCCAATTCATTACGACCAGCGAGAAAGTAGAGATGCGAAGCTCCCCCTCTTAACTCAAATAACTTTGTTACTTCATTTCCTCTTTTCGTTATACACACCCTGTGACATCCCCAATTTTGTTTGACATGGTTGCTGCAGAAGCAAGGAGTTAATGTCAAACCAAACAATCATTTTTCTCAAATCCTCGGCTTTCCATGCAAGAATTCCGTCAGCGCCACGGTGTTTTAGAAAATACTTTCAACTTTACATTCAAAAGATCACTGTTACATAATTAAAGTGACAGATGATTATATGTTTAAGAATGCGCCTGATATTTATTACATTCTGGGTTTGGGGCATTGTGAATCCCCTACTATCACAAAAAATCAAAATGAAGCTGTGACCTGTGAAAATAAATAAAACTAACAAGGTCAAGGTAAACTAGCACTTTGGACACTGGTATCAAGATTTTAAAAACGATGTGTTTGTTTTGGACACAGGACACAATCGCAATCAGGACGAAGGCTAAGGCGCTTTATCAAGTTAGAACTTAATTGTAATGGTCTAATGTTATTCAAAACTAACGGCTCAATTAAAAACTGTCAAGCCTCTGTCTTCAAAAATGTATTTATAAATCACATCAATACAATATCTTTTAAGCAATTCAGTAGCATTTAGAGAGGGCGATACACATCAAATCACAGCAAACTCTCTATGTGTGCTTAGATTTGCTGATTACTATTTATTCTATTACTCAATTGAGATTAGCAACAATGGAAAAGAATAAATGTTATTGTAGCTTCTGCCATTGTTAGATTGCATCATATATAAATACATTGATTTCACAGTTTACAGATCTGCTTATATGCATGCATGCATTATGCTCAGTCTCATTTTATTACTCGCGATCAGTCAGGAATAAAATCTCCCCTTCGCGGTCTCATGTATAGGAAAATAATGAATGAATAACAATTACAGAGAAAAGAGGAGTTTTTTCTCGTTTATTAAAAAAATGGTGCTTGAATAGAAGGATTGGGAAGGTCGGTTGTTGTGTGAGCTCCTCTCTAATCTTTAAATAAGTATTTTGCCAATAATAGATTATACAAATTATTGTTATAGGAGAACAGAGTTTTGCCCCTTTCTACAACACTAACATACTCGTTCTTCTTCTACTTTTTTGTAAACTTTATCATTATGCTGAGGCACAATGGGCACAAGCAAGCACTCACTTCAAAATAATATTTTTTGGTATGATGCTCCACGGTTGTGAGAATATCGGAGAACTTTTTATTATCTAATTCACATTTACCAGCTAAATAGGTAAGCTGCCTGAACACTAAATAACTATTTTATACAGTTAGTGAGTGGGACATTGGTAATAATAATAGGAATAACACGACAGTAATCCGTAATCCCCTTGTCTCGTCTCGTAAAGTATAATCGATGCTTGTGTACAAAAATAACCTGACAATGTAAAAATAAGAATTGAAAAATAAATGTTGATCTCTTGAAATAATTTTGTCGCGTTATGTAATAACGTACCTACTTTCTGTGAGTGTAGTGTAACTCAACACGATTTAAATTTCTCTGTCTGTAATGAATGCTGAGAAGTGGCAATAAAAGATAAATTGCCATGTGCAATGGGCAACCTGAACGAGAATTCGTTATCGCGTCTCATTGTCAGTGAGCAGATGACAGGCAGCATAATTTGTCCCTTAAGCATGAACATGCATGCGTAGATGCTATCCCGGGTGTTCAATTACAGATTAAATAGGAGAGGTACACCGCGTGTGACAGAAGTTCTTTGTCATTTTTCTTTATCAATTACACACAAGAAAGATACATTTTTTGAACGATGCTTGAATTTTGATACTCATTTGCCCTTATTAACGAACATGGAGTTCAGGTTACTTCTAATTTTATAATGAGAGAAAAAAGCATCAAAGCTACATACATACACTTCCTTACCTTGCCGGTGGGCTGACAAACTTTTTCACTCTTTTAATAACCTTTAATTTGTCATGTTTGTGGTTCAGCCCTGAAAAACGCTTTAGAATTAGAAAATCCTGTCTTTTAAGTATCTACATGACAGGACATGACACTCCTCAATAAAAGAAAGTTGCGGGTTTTAGAGCCAGTAAAAAGGTGTTGCATTACGACGGATGTCCTAGAAAAACGAAAGTAAATACGAGGAAGAGAATCATTATCCATTTAATGTGGCAGCGATTAAATTCAATAGGGCGTCTATGCACGAAAACTTTAATTATACCGCGAACAATTGAGCCGCGAGTGTTTAATTAAACGTATAGCAGTTTATTTAAGTCAAAGGCTTAAACCCAATTCATGGAAATGTAATGTTACCTAGATTAATTGCGAATGGAAGAGTATGGAATTCGGGAAGGTTCAAGTTTCACGGGATTTTACAATTTTACATTCTTTTATAGCCATTATAGAATATATTACTGAACAGGGTATTTTCTGCAAAATGCTATCAAATTTTAAAAATAATCACTGGAATAACAGTGTACGATTCTGCCTGATTGTACAAAGTTGTAAAATTGTTGGATCAAAAAATACTTTGTAGGTAATGTTACATACTGCAGTGGCCGTGTCCACATTTTGTTTGAAGTTCAGATTACAGCACAGCACAACCTTTCCTCTTCTCGCCTTCATCAATTCATTTCATTACAGGCGACACCGAAAAATTTATTTTTTTATCTTTTATTGTTACTTTATTATTATTGTGTTTATTTAGGGAGTGCCAAAAACCACATTTCTTGTGTAACTGCCATTTACTTCCAAAATAACAAAAACGCTAACCTTTTAAAGCATCCAGCTTTACAACAAGAAATGTCCACAAATTAAAAAACGACGAACTTCCACTTTCTGCTTGCGTTTAGATAGAGGAAATCCAAAAATCTATCTATGATTGTACACAAAAGAAGAAAAAAATCTTGCAGTGATATAAAATCAAATGCTTTTAACAGTGTTACGGAGTGTAAAAAGAAAACGCTCATGTCCACCAATACAAACCTCACAAAGGAGACCACCTCAAATTTTTTTTTTAAACTAAATTTTTACTTTACCTCCCATCCAATATTTTCCTCCTCATTCTTATTTAGGTGAAACATTTTCAAGAAATGCATAAAGTTCGAGTAAAGTAATATAAAGAAATATCAGCAATCATCGTTTTCCATCAACCTTTTTTATCCAGGTGTTGGGTTGAAGTAAGAAAAGAAAAATGATTGCATTGAGTGAGTGAGTACACATAAAGTGCAAACAGAAATATTTTCTTATACAAAACTTTGACACACTCATTTAACCAAAGTGCTTTTATAGTTTAAGTAACAATTTTAGTAACCGTCCTGTTGAATAGATTTATAAAAAATTATTACCCGCAGGACACAACAGGATGTGGTGTAAGTTGATTTCATTGGTAAAACAAACAGTTTCACTCGACTCACCGAATATGTAATACAAGGACAAGATCGCTCAACAATTTTTCAAGTGACCCTTCTCCAAGGTGTGAATGTTGGTGTAAAAAGACCCTCAAAAACTTGAGAATGTTTACTTGTGACACATCTCATAAACGGAGGATGGAGAATCAGAGAGTGTAATGTAAATGCACTTTGTGTACATAATGGTAAGTGGTGTTGTGGGGAGAAAACAAAACGTTTACATGTTGATGGAGAGATGATAAAAAGATGAAAAATATGAACATGAGATGAGATGAGTTGATTTGATGACAACTGCGGTGGAGTGGAAAAAGAGGAAGGGAACGGAAGGTGTGCAAACATTTATAGTCTTGTGGTTTATTCAAATGATAATTCCAATTTTTGGTTCGAGTGTTTGCTGAGCTAAAATAAAATGTTGAAAGTTTAGAAGCTAAAGGACCATTGACGACGTCTACGCCGTACTTTGAAGAAGATGGTTATCAGTGAGATGGAGCGAAAACTAACGAATATGTTCTTCAGATATGTCGATGACGATCACCGATTAGTTTAGTCAATGAGGAGAAAGAAAAACAATGACAAACATAGAAAAAAACAGCTTCCCTTTCAGTAAACACTCTGCTCTGCTTTTGTTTGCTCACTCACTAATTTCATTGTATTACCTACTTAAGTAACGATGAAAAAAGTGTTATGCAACAGTTTGCCGCTGGGTCTGTCGATGTGTCGATAAACTTAAATCTTATAATCTTGAGGGCAAACTCTTGGGGATTAGCAGATTGTTCTTGTATAAGTAAATCCCTTACAAAGTTCATTTGTATTGCATACCGAAAATACCAATTCTAATTGAATTTCCGTCTCCATCAAAATGTACTTTGAGGTAAAAATGTTAAGAATTGAGTTGACCAAACAAATGATTTTTACAGTTTATT
>VYYJ01002063.1:0-24323 GCA_021029165.1 Cyphoderus albinus | reverse complement strand
ATTTTGATGTATCACATGACTGAGTTTGGAAATTACCCCCCATAATTTGCGAACGTAAAGGAGGGACCACCCTTGCCACGACTTGCACCAGATTATTTGGTAGGAGCAGTATAGCAATAATATTTTATCTTGATTCCGATTATTCCGACAGACTGATAATGCGCTTTATTAGTAAACCACTTTACTCAGCATTCAGCAACTAATGGACGGATTTTGTCATGCTATTTTTCCAAATAGTGTCAAATGTACTTAGACAATGCCTTGCAGTGACAACAATGTCCTCATCATTCAAAATGATTATTAGTGCAGTTTAGTCTTAATCAGGGCCAGAGATGTTTTACGTTTTGTTACATTTCAATTTAATATGCATATCCAATGTATTTCTGATATAAAATCAAAAGCAATATGCATTGAACCAAACTACCGAACAAGGAAGGAAAAGTCGTGTAAACTCTACTTTCCTGTTTAATTATCTCTACTTTGATAATTGAGTGACTCAGTGGCTGACACGCCGGATGTCATTGTCATTCATTTTGTGCATTGCACAACGTTGGAGTTTATCAGTTCAATGTAATTATTTTATTACTTAAGCTCCTGGAATGAGCAAAAGGAAAATAAAGAGGTTGGAAATAACCGTTTCCTGCAGTTTTTAAATTACCAAATTCAATTCATGTATGATACACAATGTGTATCTGTGAACAGAATTGATTTGCTAATCTGACATGAGTCACAAATTTTCAAGGTTATCTCATACAATACATGATTATCATGATTCACCTTTCCAAACATTTGGTAAAATACATCAGTCTTCTTTAGAGAGTCAAGAGTTAAAACTCATAAATACGGGGTATGAACGAATTGATTCAGAGTTGCTCAAACAAAATTGTTCAAAATGTAATTCATTACAAACGTACAACAATTTATTTTTTATGGATCTCGTATGAAAATTCCAATTTGGTAAAACATGGGTAAAGTCATGGACCCGGAATTAGGTAATCTGGATGATAATTGGAATTATAATCATCCAGAACACCAAGAATCATGCCTACCTTCCGACAAATCGTCAGTTGCACTTTCATTTTTACTTATAATCGAATTTATTAGAATTTACGAATTATGTAATTAATAAATAATTACATTATTGTAGAGCACCGCGGATGACGAGGGATGAAATCAAAACTGAAAATACAAGATTTTCGTCCCAACTTTTATGCTGCTACTGTATTTTTGGTTTTGCAGAAACCCTAAAGAAAATTTTGCCTTATATTGATGGGTATTTACTTATTAAACTATTAATAATATTTTCAAAACAAATATTTATAGGTGTTTAGTTAATACTTCCTGGTTTATCATTACAAACAAACAGCACCCAACTTCAGTTATCCACCCGATTAACTCTTCTGCTAGCACTGACAAGCGTAATTTGCCTGACTCTAGTGTGCATTGTAGCAATTCGTCATCCTGAAGCTTTCTCCCAACTGCAACATGAACCGGACACGCCTAATTCTTTGAAACAGATTCAAGCTCGAAAGTATGGAAAAGAGGATTTGCAGAATGAAATATTATCAGACTACAAGCCGAAAGATTGGGGCAGTCTGTTTCAGCTTGCGAAGACTTCCGCTGTGAAGCTTTATCTTCAAGTTGAAAGCAAGGAGAATTATATAATAGCAGAAGAGAATGATTCCGATGGCACATTTAAAATTGTTGGAAGACCAAATTTTTGCTCTAATGCGACCACCACCACTCATCATCAAGAAGCCGAATATAGGAGTTTGACTTTTTGGAAAACAACACATTTAATTTTGTCTCACATGTCGGACTGTGACTATTATGTGAACCTTGCCCTCAACGTTGGTTTTATCCACGTGTGGAGCACATCAAGTTAGAGGGTTTGGACATCAATGAGCACGATTTTCAGTCTTTGGTTAGGTTCATTGACAGGCACAACGAAACACTGATAAATGTGGAAATCGACGACAGCTATTTGTGTCCCGGTTGGGGATGTGATGCAGGAATGATCAATTATCCGGATAATAATGACTTTGAATTTAAGATATCACGAAGGAGAGGCGTGGAAAGTTATATAGTTAGCTAACCCGGATACTCATTATGTATTAACTTTTATTACATATAGAAGTAGTCGATGAATTATTTATTAATATTTTCAGGCCAAAGTAACGCGAGTGTAATAATGAGATTAAAATGAAATACTTGGCAAACAGTATAATATAGAAATCACGAATTTATTAACTTTTATCTATGTACATATGCATCTAAGCATAACTTAAAAAGGACATTGAGAACACAGAAAAGATTTGTTTTCAGTGTTTACACGGCGTCACTAACCAATCAATAAATAGAAATGAACAAAAATTATTTCCCGGAAGAATGCCGAAAAAAAAGATAAGGCAAGACGTAACAACTAATGACTGATCTCACCTTAAAATAGCTTTCCGATTCCGTCAAGAATCCCTTATTTTTTGTTTCTCTTGTCTCTCGTGTTTATGTCATTTTTACGCACAATACGTAATTAATTATCTTTATACTAAATATTTGATCTCCGATATGTTTTTCATGATGTATTTTTCATGCATTTACATCACAATAGGCAATCATCATATTGATTGATAATTTCATGATTGTTATCTCGAGCCTGTATTATACCAAAGTACAAGTTTCACTGTATCACCGTGTCTTATTTAGAATTTAATTGATATTTCAGGGCGACGTCATGGTCTTGTTTGCTTGCAATTCATATTTGACATTGTAGGGTCGCTTAACTCACTGAGAGTAAAGATGTATTTGTACGTTCATTTAATTTTAATTGACAATAATAATATGTAGTGCAACATCCAATCCCATGTTCTGGAAACTACATTGAAATTAATATCAAGATATTCGTGATTCAAGATAAATATTTTGCAGATTGCGAAAGTGAAAAATGCATGACTTGATGGATGCATTACAGAATTGCAGAAGATGTACATAGAAAAGGGAAAAAGGAAACTGTACGAGAGGGAAAATGCACTTCCATTTGACGGAACGAATGAACGGAGTCAAAACCAAACGATAAATGACAGTGGAGTCCAAGATCAGCCAGCACAAGAAAAACAGATCAGATGTGCAAATGCAACTTATTGCAATTGCAAAATAGAAGTTTCTTCACATTTTTCAGGGGCGAAAGTAAAAGATTATAATTAAGAAATGAGGAGACTTAATTAATAATTGAACTTTGTTTTGTGTTTAGTACGTTCACCTTTGAAGTGCATTTAATTATTAAATGCACTTTGAGCAAATAAGACTTTTTATATTAGGTATTATTGTACAATTACTACTTTACTACAATTTATAATTTGAAAGTTTTGCAGAGAATGTGTGCGTGTGGTGTGGAATTGAATAATAATTAAACATAATTAGTATTTAAGTGAAAGATTTCTGTAGTTGAAAGTGTTTTCTTGTTTTTTTATTTCCAGTTTAAAAGCCTGTTCCTGTTCGGTGACAAGTTCCAAAGAAAAGATGTCAGGAAGTGTTGCCGAAGCGCTGATGGCGTCAGGCTCGAAGAAGCTGCCGTTGCTGCCACCACCTCCAAAAATTAAGAAAGAGCCGAAAACATTTTGTTTTGAGTTAACTTTACCCGAGTCAAATGATCAATCGTATCCAGAATTCTCTTGGGTTGAGCTTTGTCGAAATGAGAAGCAAAAGGAGTTGTCGAAGAAAGTGGAAAGTGGTAAGATGTTTGGAGTATTATAAATAAGTACGCAATATTTAATTTAATCTGCAATTAATTTTAATTTAGTACATTAATAAAATTATGTTTTTAGGCGGTCCCGTTCTCGATCCGTTTGCTTCAGACGACGAGGAAGATTTGAAGGCGATGGCAGCGAAATTTGAAGCCAAATACAACAACGCCGCACCTCCAAAGAAAAAGAAACGCCGCGCAGAGGATTACATCGACAGAGGTGCCGGGTACGACGAATCAGATCCCTTCATAGATAACTCTGATGTGTACGACGAAGTTGTTCCCGTTGATTTACAACCTGTCCACGGTGGATTCTACATTAATTCTGGG
Source organism: Cyphoderus albinus (assembly GCA_021029165.1). Lineage (NCBI taxonomy): Eukaryota > Metazoa > Arthropoda > Collembola > Entomobryomorpha > Paronellidae > Cyphoderus > Cyphoderus albinus. Next base: position 20,254 of record VYYJ01002063.1, on the reverse strand, counting down.
ACATTAGACTTTAAGGAAGTGGAACTTTCCGAGGATGAGGATGACAGTATGTCACTGCCACCAAAAGTGTCCAAGGGGCCTAAAATAAAAATTACCAAAGTTAATAATCCCAACGCTCCAAATAAAAGTGGTGAAAAGGAAAAGAATCCTGTGGGAAGACCTCCAGGAGTTCCAAACAAGAGACCACTGCAAAATGCTGGTGCGAAAGGAAATCCTCCTAAAAAGAGGAGAGTTATCAACCTACCGGAAGGCTCAGTGGCGGCGACTTTCATGAAGAAACCAATTCCACCAGTACCAACTCCAGGATTCCCTAATCGACAATCTGGAAATGAGAAGGCAAAGACCAAGATTAATCTGAACGCAATGAAACTGAAAAATGTGAGGAAAATCCAGTCTTCATCATCATCCAGTGGCTCAAGTTCCTCTTCCTCTGGAGGATCATCATCATCCAGTGATTCTGATTCTTCCTCGGGTGAAGAAAATGAAGACAAGGACAATAAGCAGGCTACACCAAAGCCAAAGACAGATAAAAGTTTGGCCCCGAAAAAATCGAAGCCAAAACCTGCCGAAACTTTCGGTCAAGGTCAACCTCTCAATCCTCTAATACAACTTCATTCAAACAAAAAAATTGCTGCAGCTTCTGGAGCAGTAGCTGAAAAGAATCCACTTCTGAAACCTTTGAAGAAAATAAAAACGAAACATGTTCCATTAAATCCCAAATTACATCCCTCATTAGCAGTAAACCCATCAACATCTCTGTCCCCATCGAATTTACCTAAGTTATCATCTCCTGGCGCCATGTTACTGCAGCAGCAGCAACCACCGAAAATGTTAACGAAGGATCTCATCAAGACTTCAACAAGCGGAGGTGGCACGCTCAGTATTATCTCGTCCGCCGCCAGGCCCATGTCTTCTCCGGTAAACTCGTCGATGCTGGCTACATCAATTTCCTCTAGCTCCATAACTCCAACGTCCAACAGAATCGCTCCTATAAAGCATGTAGTTACTACAACACCGTCACCCTCCACTTCCATTTCGGCGGTGACGCCAACAGGTGGAGTTGTTGGAAGACCACCGGTCATTTCACAAAGCAAGCAGAAAGTCAAAGCGAAGCCTCCCAATGCCGGTCTTCCTCTGGAACTGTATAGTTCGCTGACATCAAATTATAACCTGATTCCAAGTATTAATTTTGCGCCACCAGCCCTATCACCGAATTCCTTGTTTAAAAGCGCGGCGAATTTAATGGCGGGTCCGCAGAAAACAATGCCTCATCTGAAGAAAATCACTTCAGACAAACCTATGCAGAAACAGTCGAAGCCACAAACAACGCCATCGCCGTCATCTTTGCCACAAGTGACCAAAGCAAAAAAAGCGAAGCAAATCACTCCTGTGGCTCAAGTGACACCACCCTCACAACTGGCACAGTACGCCACTAGTGGAGGAAGTGTGACCGGTCCGTTTGTGACTACTCTGAACTCTTATAAAACCCCACCTCCACTCGGCGGCCCGGGCGTCGAGTTATCGAAACACCGGACGCCACCTTCCTCGGGTGGTACGTCCACCATGCTCAGCACACCGAAATCAGTTTCCAACTCTTTAATGGCGGCTGCAAGCATCGCTTCTGCCGTGTCCCTGGCACAGCAAGTACAAAATTCAATGGCCACCAGTAATTCCTTTGTGAGTAGCTTTCTATCAGCACAGCAGAGCCGTCTCGTTAACAGTGTTCCAAGTTCGCTGTCTGTGCAGAGGTTACCGCATTCGATAACAATTACCCCTACTCCACACACCCCAACTTTTTCCGCTGGAATATTGGAGAGAGGTTCTGCCGGAAGCAGCAGCGTTAAAGGAAATGAACCTATGCCTAAACCAGCGAAACACATTTCTTCTTTCGATGTCTCAGCCTTGCTCAATCAACCCACTGTGAGTTATACAAATGCTGCTTTGTTGGGGGGACTGACCAGTACCGTAGGTGCATCTTCCAGGATGGGCGATGGAAAAACTACCGGTAGTAAGGATGTGCATAAAAAGTGATTAATTACTTACGATCTGAGTAAAAACATATGCCATTTAGAATATTCAAGCTAATCGATTTAAAGTAAAATGCAACTTGCTATGAATTTCGGTGAATGAATAACTGTAAAAATATTTTCCAATTTTTAGTTTATTATACAAATTAAAGTACCAAATAAAAATGTATTCAATTTATAAAGTCAGAAAGACAAGATCTTTAATGCAATTCTTGAGGAATAAAATACATGTTTTAGCACAAAAAGGAATATTGCATAATTGTTTTTATTTTATCACATTTAAAAGTTTATTACGCATGACTGTAATGTACCAAAATATCAGAATTAAACTAACCGTAGAATGGAAAAAGGTATTATTGGGATAATTAAGTTTAGGTTTAGAATCATTGCAATTTGCAATGCTTACTTAAATACTTACTAGCACTAGCATTAAAATTGATTACCCATTTCACTTCAGCTTATCTGTCTGCGTTAATAAAGTGCTTTGCTTGCTTGATTTTTATACTCTTATCACTTTAAAAATTTAAATTGGCGACTTGAAATTAATACGTACAGTACAACGTAATACAAGGTAAAGGTACTCAAAAAACACGGCGTTACGTAATTTAATTAATAATTATTGGAGCACTGACTCAACGTAAAATGAAGACATTCGGGTTAGATTGAAAGAATTGCAAGTATAGTAATTCAATTTTGTATACCTGTTTAAATCCTTGCACCGTTTATTGTGCGCACAAGAGATATTCCTAATTATTATTCTAAAGTAGTATTGATTAGTTAGTTTTATATTCTATTCCAAGAATCCGTCAGCCCCCGCTTCGACTTCTAAATCCAATGGATCAATTGGTATGGATGCGGAGGTGGTTGCAAGTTGAGAATTTTCTACGAAAGTGCTGATATCTACTAGATTTGAGGAAGGGGTACTCCGGAAATAGAAAAAGACACAGCAAGTCCCTAAAGCGAGAAGGGCGACGAGCCAAACCACAGGACTTCCGGTTAGATTCTTTAGTGCTATCAGTCCAGTTTTTTCGATGCTTCCTACGACGTCGTTATTTCTTTGGAACACCACCAAGCTCTCCGATATCAGTGACTCTTTCTCATCTTTCGATAAGTCGGCAGAGATGTCATTCATCGTGAACGCGATTTCTTTCTTGATATCTGCGATTGTCCGGCCTTCCATTGCAAAGGAGGTCACGGCGCTGCCCGGTTTTGCGGAGGAGACGCCCTGCGAATTATTCGAGCTTGGCGAGGTACAGGAACGCAGTCCAAGCCATCCCAGGATTTCTCCGAAGCTCCTCTTTAATTTTTTACGCAATTCACGCTTCCGCTTGAGAATTTGCCCCCCGGATAAAAGACCCATGTACAAATGATAGACATAAGCTAAGAGACGCAGTGGCTCTCGCTCCTCGAGCGTCTTCAGGTGTTTAAGATAGTCTGCAACTGATGGCCGGATTTCGTAGGTTTTTAGAAAGTTCATTCCATAGTAGTACTGGAGATCCTCTTCGAACGCCTTGGTCCTGGAAATGTCTTCAATGACCGCATTCATTTTCTTAAAGTGTATATTCCGTGGCGCTAGTCTTTCTAAGGCTTCCTCCAAAAATCGGAAGATTTCGTAGAAAACTAGGAGACCCTCCGCCCACACCTTTTCATCCGACATTGCTAAAAAATAATAATTACCAATTATTCAATTTTCAATTATATTACAGTTAAATTGAATGATTTAATTAAAGGTCATTAATACCTAATCCAAGTTTTGCATTAACCAAGGCGTCACTCATACTATGCACTTTGCGGGTCGCCGTTCGAAGTTTCGTTGTAAAAGGGATACCATCGTCCACCTCTGGTTCACTGTCGTCGTCATCCGCCGAGTCGGAGATTAACGCGTTCCGAAGTTTCTCCTCCTCCGTTAACTCGCGAATTATCAGGTCGTCATCCGTGCGTCTCCTCATTCTCATTTTTAGTTTTCTATTTTTTTTCAGTTGATTTAATCACAAACTGGAAACAATCACGTCTAATTTCAAAGTCAAACTTCAGTTTTTAGGTCAGGTTAATTTTTATTAATTGTTTATTATTGCGCCTTTGAAACCTACTTCATCTACTTGCTTTTTGTGCTGTGCGTGCCCTTAATTAAAATCAGTGGCGTTGAGCTATGACTAGAATCGGTTTTTTGCACGCGAGAAATTGCTACCTCCTTTGAGGTCAATTTGATTAAATATTTAATTGAATCTTGATTTCCAAATTGGAAATTCCAATCTGATCAACGTATAAAATAAACAGATACGTATTATATATGGGTTATGTAATACCGCAACATAGCAATAACCCCTGGACAAGTCGGTGGTATAAAAATGGCAAATTCCAGCAAAAAAGTTAATTTTTTCTGGATTGAATAGGTATCAGCTGCTAGCTGTTATTTGCCAAATTTCTTATTACACATTGTGAAAAGTAACTCGACTCTTCTGGTCTGCTAATAATCATCATGATCATCAATATCAATGATCATACACTCAACACTCAACTCGATTCCGCGTGCAACTTTTTACTGTGTGTGTGATCTGATCGCTTTCTCGCGAACTTTCTTTACTGTCGAGTTTCGAGTTCGGTATTTTTCATTTTCATTATGCATTATGAACATTATTACATTTATTATTAAGATGCTTAATTTAATAACAAAAGCGACTTATACAACGAAAGTTGTAATTTAATAAGAGTAGCAGGAAAGTACAATAAAAAATCTATGTGGCTGGATGTTAATGTTGGGTTATCATCGAATACATTATGTTATGGGATGAACATGACATGACGAACATGAACGAGCATATTTTTGTTTGCTCGCTTTTGACGAAAAAGCAATAACATTTTTAATTATGTTTGTCCTTAATTTCAATTTACGAAATCGGAGCCAAATGCAGTTTTATTAAAAACCGATCACGTCACGAGACTCGAAAATGAAGCTTTAAGCTTAATAATGTTTAATATTGAGGAAATTGCAATTTGCAATTATATTGCCACATAAAAATCATTTTCCTCATGTACGCTCACGCTCATGTATGGAATATGCATGTTTATAAAATTACAATACGTAGATATAGATATGTGGTAGCACCGCATAACCACGACATGAAGTGAAAATGTGTCTGCATACATTGCAACATTTACAATAAGAATCTATCTGGTAAACTAGTAATAATAATAATGTGAAAACACTTTAAAGCCCCACATAAAAGCTGAACAGCATATAGCTTCTATCATAGAAAAGCCAACCAAATAGGGATAATGTGGATGATATGGGAAATGGTAAACATTATTTGCTTACAAAACCTGTTGTTATTGCCCAAGTGAAGCATTTACATTATAGACAGATACAGACGTGTATTCTACATGCTTTTTAGTCTTTTATGAACTACAGTATTACAAGACTGACTGACTGATGTGACTATGTGACCGTGTGTGTAAAGAGCTCACGTCAGCCCAGTAAAATGTGTGACTTGACTGAAATGAAATGTGAGCAATTTTGAGTCCTCCTCACTCCTACTTAATTCTCCGAAGTTCGGGAAAAGTTGACTCACCCACTTCATTTCCATCATACAAAGATAACCTTTCGTTATCTGATGATGATGTTATAATTTTATTACAACGTCACACAGGTAGATTACTAATTATCCTTGTTAAATCATTCAACAGTTTATATTAAGAAGGGAAACGAAAACAATTTCCAAGAATTTCCAACCCAACTTTTTCTACACTTGCTGTAACAAGTTCGTTGTTCGTGGAACAGCTAAAAGTTAAAGGAAGTTCTTTTCTTTTATAGACGATTGGCTACAAAACCGAAGACAAGGAAAGCCAGACAGAGTTGAAAGAGAAACTGTGTCCAAAACGAGATACTCTCTGATGTGAGCATTTGACATTTAAGTTTGTTTAAGTGTGAAATGTAAAATAGTTCCATTTCTGTCTTAAACTCATTGTTTGGAACTGTCTGCTACAGCAGTGACAATTTACTTTTAACTGACATTTACTGGTGTTTGTAAATGAACTAACGTTAAAAACCTAAATTGTTAACAACTTTCACATGTGGCGCAACAGGCGCTAAATGAAACATTTGGAAGATTAACTTGGTGAAATAAAGTTTTGATTAAATTATTACATAATGAATGAAGTGAATAATACAACGATTTTAAATTATGGAGAGTGAAGGTCGAAAAAGGACGAAAAGTTTTCGGACAAAGTGGACAAAAAAGTAATTTTAAGCTGTGAATCATGAATGAACAACCATGATTATTTAAATAAAGACGTCTTTTGTGCGTGTGAGCCATTGGCCATTCGCCGATGTCACTTTGTTATCCTTTGTTATCTTCTTTAATTATCATGTCATGAAAATGTAATGAATAACGTGGCAAGGGAGGAAATCGATTTGAATGTGACTGATGACTGACTCGGATTCTGAATGCGCAGAACCCGTAGTGAAGAAGGAGTCATTTTGGAAGAGAAATCTTTTCCGCCTTTCCTCCAGCCGTTCCAGCTTGCGACAGCTTATCCGTAAGTATTCCATTTTTTCCTTTTTAGTCGATTAGACCAGACGATTTCGGTTTCTCGAATTCTTATTTTGAATTTAAATACCTTCCTGCAGCAGCAAACCTTCGTAATTTGAATGTACGTAAAATTGGAAATCTGTCATTTAAATAAATTATGGTATGGTATTGCAATACGACTTGGGGAAACTTTGAAATTGTAATTTGGTAATGGTAATCAACCGGAAGTTTATGAATTCGAATGATAAGGTAAATGAAGGTTAAGGTTATTGATTGCTTATCGGTTAATGTTATATATGTTATAGCCATAAGTTAATTTTAGTTTAAGTTGCAATTTTAGTTTCGTTGATCTCTAACGTTTTTACTTTTTTACGTGTATTTACAAGTTGTATTTATACCTACATAATATGTAAATACATATGTACATTTATCGACAATCGATACTCATGCAGACCACTTGCTTTGACTTTGAGTTGACTACTTAAAGCAATTAATCTTTAATTAGCATTTTTGTCATTCATTATCACCACTGCCTCAAACTAAGGAAGCTGAAGTTTTAAAAGGGAATATTGCGATTGCGACGGGCAGAGGCGAAAGTTTAGCCGCTAAAGTTTTAAATGAAAGAGAAGCAGAGATTTTCTCTCACTTGAAGATTCTTGATTTCTTGAATACATAATTGAATCAAGACCTTTTCATAGATGGATGCAAGTATGAAGAAGGCGAATGGGAGTAAATTGGAGTAAAGTAAAGCAGAATACATGCCAAGTATGCCTCGTACATGAGCCAGGCAAGAGTAAGAGGAAGGAGTAAATTGGTAATAATATGTAACAATGGTAGATGAGCACGAAAGAAAACACAAGATAGGAGAATAAAATAAGACAAACAACATAAGATGAACTCTTTGAGATTGAGAATAGAAGCAGAGCAGCTTAACTTCAACTTCTTAGCTTTTTGGCACAATCACTCACTTCAGACGAACTTTTCTTTCTCTATGAATGAATGCGTTCAGGTCATGCTGCCGCCGACACCGCTACCACCACCACCGATGTGATACGATGGATGGAGAGCCTTGTATTTAAATATGAGATGTTATAAGAGTCAAGTAACAAATATAACTTTAATTATAACATAACATCAACATCGTCTTATAAAAGTCTATCAAGACATTTCTTCTTATAAATAACTTGTTTTCATATGCTTATCTTGGTGGTATAAGTTGTAAAAATATCGTCATACTTGGCCAAGTAGTTGAAGAAAGACGAGAAAAACTATTTTGGTATACCATCGTATCATCATATCACCATCTACGAAACGAACTGCTCCACTGCCTCGCTCGTTCTCCGAGTCTGCCTCTTTCTTTTCTTTCTTGGTTGATTTCATTGAAGGAAGCTAAAACTAAAGCAAAGCAGGATTCACGGCATGCAGCATTTAAACTGCGAGTTGAATGAATGGATGGAGGAATAGTAAAGTAATGCAATGGTTTAGTTGGTAATATCATGGCAAAGTAAAAACTTTGACTTGCCTTGCTGGTTGAACTTCCTCTCTCGCTCAGACTGAAAATGCTAGATAAAGACGGACTATGTGAGCGAGCACAGTTCTAAATGATACCAGTTACTAGTTACCAATTTACCATTTACCACAGTGGTGCTATTATATACCAGTGGTAGACGTAGAGTCACTCAGTGAGTTGAGGTGCAAGTAAAGCAAGCAAGTGCAATATACCCCGTTTATTTTTACGCTCTGGGTATATCCATTATCTTGCCACATTCACTATTATATTCGAAAGAAAGAGTGGAGCGAGAAGAGAGGATGGAAGTGAGGTTGAGGTTACGTAGACGAGAAAAGAAGCGGAGTGGAAATTGGATGGAACTCGGGACGGAACTTTGCCAACATCACATTTAGAAATAGCGTGCCGATCCGTTGAGAACGTCCGTGGGGTCGTGCTGCCGTGCCGCTGCTTTTCTTGCAAGCAAGAAAGTAACAGAACAGAATAATACAAGAGTTTTTAAAGAATAAAGCAGTGTGCTTCCAGTTCGATTTGATTTTGAACGAAGAAGAAATTTTGTTAGAATTTCGTCGAAAAAATTACACAACTTTCATACATTTCCTGCTTGTTCGCAATAAAAATATTGAAGAAAGAAAGTAGAGTGATATTTGTGAGCGACTTCCTTCTCTCAAGTTTACCACCATTTCTTCCGCTCATCGTTAATACCGGAGATTTCATTTTTCTTTTCCTCCACATAAAAAGTCTCGTGACTCTCCTCAGGATTTTCCTGCTGTAAAAGAGGCTTAAATATTTACAAAGAGAGAGAGAGAGAGAAATTCTACTCCATTGTTGATCGTAAAGAACTTTGAACGGCTTTTCTTTGTCGCTTCATAAATTCTAATCTGTAAAAATATGGAGCACATCACGAACGTAATTCAGCATTAGGGCTTATTAAAACGATAATGGGAATAATTGAAAATTATGCATTTGTCCCAATTCGTCTGTCAGTGTGAGTGCTACACATAATGATATAATGTACATTCAAGTGGCTTGGCTTGAGTTTGCTTGACTCACAAAACGGCTCATCATCCCTGAAATTATTATTATAAGAAGACTTTAGTTGAAAAATTGTGCATCATCGCTTCGGTCTGCGTGGAGCAGACAATGACAATAATAATAATAATAAAAACTCCAAGTGAAGTGATTGACGGTGACAATTATTGTTTTTCACACCCAGAAAAACAGGAGAATTGTAGGTATTTGGAAAGAAAGAAAAATGAGGATCTGATCTGTGTAATGTTATAAATACTATTATACCCAAGTTTGATGGGATATCGCATCCATGATGATTTTCATGAGTGAAATTATGTACAATACAAAGGTCAGGCAAAAAAGAACTGTAAATAATAAATAATAAATAAGAGTCATGTCATAGCTCTGAAGATATTCTGTGACTCTTCTGAAAGTTGACTTGCCTCGCTCGCGCGTTTATTATGTTGTGTTGTGTTATATGTTACATACAATAATAATAATGCAGACATGTGAAGATTTTCATATTACTATTACATTATTTGACTTACAAATGTTGATTCATTGACGAAGAGTGAGTAGGTAGGTACAACGTACGGGCACGTAGTTTACGTACAATTTCTGGTCTGATCATTCAACATGTACGTTACATATGTGGGCCTTGCTGAAAAAAAGTTTGTCCCTCGTAAATATCTGGTGAGCTCTTACTAAATATGTTTGCTTACTAGCTGGGATTATATGATATTTGTTATAGTTGTTCTATCTTGTGCTCGCTACACACTGATAAATACTTTTATGACTTACTCCTTTTTTTGGTGTTACTCTGCCCTGCTCCTGCCTCTCTCTCGTAAAAGCAAAAGCACTGAACTGGTGCTATGGTGTATAACTCAGAGGACGTTCCTTTCGTAAAAAGTACCAAAAGAGTAGCAACCAACTGTGCACACCAGAGAGAAATTCGCTGCTCCACTACCAACTCGGCTCACTCACAGTTCATGGAAGATGTTATTCCGAGCTTCATTCATTCATTCATAGAAGCAAAAGGATCGAGGAGTGAGTGAAGAAGGCAAAGAGGATTCCATTTTTCCCTCATTCATTCATAAAATCTGAGTCTCAGTGGTGGTGTGCGCAGGCAGTGAGCCGAAAGGATGTACATTGAGTACATTGATAGCATAATATGAGACTGTGGCCAGTGAGTGAGAGAGAGTGAAGTGAGCGAGTATCGTTTCGCCATCACATCACATTACCGCACGATCTACATAAAGCCACTACTATCACATCGTATCGCATCGCCGCTTCGAAACTATTTCTGAATTGCTTTACTTCACAATTTTATTTGGGTGTTCGTAAATAAAACTTTTCTAACTGAACTCGGCTCAGAGAATCTGAGTAAGAATAAATATAATTTATTGTTGTGGAGCGGAGTGAGAAAGAAGGGAGCGGATGTGATGGATTATGGATTTCATTTTGGCCAAAAGAAAGCCTAAGGCAAGAAGTCACTCATAAAAGTCAAGTTTAAGCAAACGCAACGTGGATTTCATTCTATTTTATGGCCACACTAAAAATAAACTAGAGCTACAACAACACTACAGATATATAAATACGTGCACATATTTAATACATAGGTAATTACGTACATGTTCAATTGTGCCCCAGAAAGAAAAAAAAAGTTGTAGAGAGAAAAATTTTCATTGAAGCGTCAACAGAGTAAAAATGCTCTGTTTGAACTCGGTGATTATCTAGAGGAGTTTCATTGTGAAAATGACTTCAGAAATTGGACGAATTCTGAAATGTTTAACATCCAAGTCTTATCACTCCCTGCAAGATGATGCCTACACCCACGTCCATTTGATACGTAAGTTTTTCTCGTCGTTTTTGTCCTTTCATGTTTACTAAATCACCTTCAAAATTTCATGCACACACAAGTACTTCGCAGTATGTAGCCAGAAAAACTTTTATTTTCACTTACATGAGACTGAAAATAATGGGTAATTAATTATAATTGTCTTGATACCTACTCGCTATCACTAGATTTGAGTTGGAGAGACAAAGCGAAGTTTATTGATTTCTAGTAGTAAACAACTATTAATTAGTGGTACTTAAACCTATATTTGATTGGTTGTCACAGGCTGACACAAAAATAACGATTTTCTAACTTGATGGAATAATTGAAGTTGTTTACAAATTAGGCTTTGTCTTGTCTTGTTTGGAGAGTTATGACATGACACGACAAATGATAAACAAGCAGCCAGTTATATTGATAAATAGTTATTTGTTTTGTCTTTCATGTGGCATTTATACAGGCTGGTATGAAAATTACGTGACCTTTTCTGTTATTAGAACACAAAAGCAAATTATGAATAACTAGGGCTAAATTAGAATTCATCATTCATTCATTTCTCTCAATGAAATAAACACATTAAAAAAAATTGTGGTCAGTTATTGCTTCAATGAGTCGATATATTCAGGACATATTTTTTGTCATTGATTCTTTTTATTCATCCAATGTAAAAAAAATTATGGTGCATTGAGCCATGAACGAGTCACGTAATCATTGCCTTCCCTTGGTATTTATATACACGCAGCAGAAGCAGAGGTTGTGCCCGATCTGCATTCTACACCAGAATCCGCGGAAAATCAAGGCGAGCTAATTAGTCATCAAGAAGGGAAAGGGAAAATCCGGAGACCGAGGAGCGCTGGAGATTTGTCAGAAACTCTGCACCAGTACACCACGGCTCTGGCCGTGACGGTGGCTGGAGGTGTCTCAACATTCCCTGGAGGATCCAGTGACCTGCAAGAAGGCGAGAACATTGTCTCATCCACTGCCTTCAGCAGAGCAGCGAATGCCTCAATAATCTCATCATCCTCGTCATCATCAAGCAGTGGAGTAATTGCCGAGTCAAATAATAATAATCACCATCAAAATAGCAGTGACTCGAGCGGTGGTAGCAGCAGCAGCAGTAGTAGCAATAATGGAGGCATTCTCAGCTTCTTTGGGTATAAATTCAAGTCAAATACGAGACATCTCGATAGATCAGGTTGTCATCAACAGTCTCAGGGTCTAGACTGCGGAGGTGTCGTGGTCTCGGGTAAAGCTGGCAGTGGTGCAGCGGCTGGGTCACTGAGTGCAAATAATATTAACAATAACACTGGAAGTGTCTCCAGTGGAAGTGGTGACGTAAGGTATACAAAGTTTCCCCTGTCGTATGGTAAAAACTCAATCATAGTGAACTCTGGAGGTGCTCCATGTACAAATGTCGCAGTTGCTGCTGCAGGAGGCGGACGTGGTAATAAGAAAAAGTGTGGTAATGGTAAAGGGAATGAGGTCACGAAGTCGCAGTCTGTTTGTGGTCCCATGTCACTGAGTTCGGTGAGCCGCAATAAGTCGAAATTGTGCCGTTCTCTAGATTCATCTCAGCAGTCTGTGGACGTGGGAGCTGGCACGAGCAGCAGTTGCAGTAATAGTAGTAACCTAGTCCAGAGGATACCCTCCGATTTGCCCTTTGAGGAATCTCAGATCCACTTTACACCTCTCACCAAAACCTACGGACATCCACATAAAAGCCCGGTTCCACCCAACCGACAAAATCTTCTCTGCTCCCCGGCAGCGTCGTCCTCATCGTCCTCGGGGAACTTTATAACGAATACGGTGTCCTCGATTGGGAGAAAAGTGGTGAACAGTGTGACACCGAGTTCTAAGAGTAAACACAACAAGTCAAAACTGAAGGTGAAGTCGAAATCAGACAATAGCCTGCATCGTGTCAACTCGAATGTCAACGTGAACAGTGTGCTCGCCGCATGCAGCAATAGTGCTGGTGGCATACCTGTTCCCAGAAACGCGTCTGCCTCCACTTTCTCCTCGTTCGACTCGATCGGAAGTGGAAACTCGGAACGGAGATTGAATAGTGTGCAGCTGGGGGATCATGCTACAATCCGACTTCCTTGGACTGGCTTTCAGCAAACTAACAATTTGAGCTCTGTGTCCTCCACGAGAGCTTTCATTCCCCATACACATAACAATAATCTAGACTCTGATTCATCACATTTGAACACTGAGAGATATGTCGAGTGTGGGAGTAACTTTTTGAGGTCTGCGTTTTCTCCAAATTGTGCACCCAGAGGTGCTCCAAATGTCCCTGGCCCCACGACTGTACTTCACACTCAGAGTGGCGCTGGAGGAAGCAGTCGGATTATTGTCACTAGAAGGAGATCAAGGTCACTTGAAAGATGTAGCAATTTCCGGGTATTTCCCGTTAGCAGCAGCCTAGTAACTAGCAACAGCAACAACCCCCAGGGCGCACCTGGCAGCGGCAATAGCTCGTTTAACCAAACGCACCACTCTTGGCGTGCTGACCTCGACATTCACACGGGCTCTATCTTGAGCAGATCGCAGAGCAGGAAAGAGGCAGGATCGGAGAAAGAAAAGCAGCGAACAAGAAGCGCCCACTCGTTGGAACGAAACACTTCGAACAAGGTGAGACACCTGCTCACTCCCACAGAGCAACAAATCCTCTTGCGTAATATTGACTTTAACCAACCGCCCCAAAGACCTGAGAAACCTGCTAAGGTTGGCGTTGGCGCAGTTCCCCAGGCGCGAACTCCTTCGTTCGCAGGAAGTAGGAAAAATCTACAGCAACAGCATCCGCGTCATTTCGAAAAGCTCCACCGATCAGCGCCCAATTCATCGTTTAGCAACAGCAGCGAATCTGGGGAGTCTTCGTACTCCGCCCCTCCATCCCCTCCACCACGACCTCCCTCCACACTGAAACCGGAAAGCAGACTGATTATTCAACACCCTTCCTCCCTTTCATCTTCCTCGGTTCTTCGACATCAGCAGTACTCGACTTCCGGTAGCGACGTCACCATGAGCATGAACTCGATTCCTGCTAGCAGAAGACCCGTCACAACGGGCGCGCGGTCGCTTGGATCATCCTCAGACTCGGGCGTTAGTCACAGCCACATGAATAGCAGCACGTCGACGTTGAGAGGCACTTCGGATTTTTCGGATGAGAGTGCAGGAAGTGTGAACATTAGTCAACATTCATCTTCCCAACACTCGGGGTCCGCGACAACTTCCTCTTCCGGAGTGTCTCACTCTCATCATGCAACATCTTCGTCATCTGTGAATAGTAGTAATAACACGACTCCCCTTTCATCCTCCTCTCCGGCTGCTGTGGCCACAACAGCCACCAGTGCTACAACTGCGACAGGAACGGCTGGCATTTCTCTCGAAGACGTGAGGAATTCCGGATTCATTAATAAACCCTTACAAGGATGGCTTCACTCGGACCAGATGTTGTCGAAAGACGGTGCAACCTACACGGTTCGGGTGAGCAGCAAATCTTTTTTCCCCATTCATTCATTTCTTTTCTTTCTGTGAATTGTGACGCATTCTTAATTGCTTCAAAAAACGAAGACACAAAAAAAATTGCTTGCTTGCCTAAAATTGCCTAATACTATTTACTTACATGCATGCCATTCTCTTGTGTCACTCTTGAAAAGAAGAAAACGTAAACCGCTTTGTCAAGATGGAGGTACTTTACCAGAAACGCATTTTTCTTGACACTTTTATGACACATCCTGTAAACTCCAGAAAATATAGCCTAAGAAAGTAGATTTTTTCTCAGAGTTGAGTCAAATGGAAAAAATGTGCGATTCTTTGGAATGGGATGGAACAAAGTGCGGATGCGATTATAGAGCGGGAGCAGCTATCTGAATAAATTGTGTGTCAATGTCAGTCTGGTTTTAAAAGACTTTTTTTTTCGTCTGGTTATTATTGTCCATCGTGTCATAAAAAGAGTATAAAATCCAGAAGTACTGTAATAGTATACTAGTAATAATATTTTTCAAGCTACTCCATTCTTCTTATATTAATAATAATATTTTAATGATAAGTAAAAGAAAAGAGACTGAGTTGAGTTGGATGGAGCGAGACAGATAAAAATCTGGCATTCGAGGGTCATTTGGGTGTTGGTCTTTCTCAAATTGATGCGTGCTCAGCTAGTGCTCGGTTAGTTGGCTTTGGCTCCCTGCATTCCTTTCTTCATTTTCATTGAGTTAGTTAGAATGTGACAAATTGTGCCTTGTCTGGTTTTTCGTGAGTGCACTCCTTTGGCGAGGATGAAAAAGATGGCTAACAAAAAATCTTGACTGACCGACCATTATTAACAATGCATTCACATTCACATGAATCCCATACATCCTTGATAATATGAATGAGTTGAGTTTTAGTGTGGTGGACACACACAAGAAGGGGAGAGTAGCAACGAAGCAAATGTTCTCCAATTAACTATTCAATATTATTTATTACACATTTTGCTCTTAACTTAACTAACTAACTGGACACTCACTTGACTGGACTCCATGCTGGATGGGATGGGAGCTCCTTGGTTTGGTTGGTTCATTCAATATTCAATTCAGTCAGTAAAATTCTTGACTCACTCCTTGAATCTATGACTATGCATAGGCATGGAGGAAAGAAAAAATGATAATATTATTTTAAAGTAACTAAATAACTGCAGCCTGTAACTTTTCTACATGCGTACATTGCGTTTTCATTGAGATTCCATTGACTACTTTTCTTGTGGTTGATGCTCGTTATCTGACTGTCGTTGCTTGCTTGCGCGATGGGATCTCATGCGGCGATTGGATAATAGGCTGAATTGTAATAAATGGTTGCCAAAAGAAAAAAAGAGCGAGAAGAGCCAAAAAGACAGCATGAGCCTGAGCAGCACTCTGACTGTGAAAAAGTCGAAAAGTACATCGCAGCGCATAACATAACAGAACATGAGTTAATCGCCGATTTTTATTCATTTTATTTAATGCAAGCAAGAAAAAAAAGCTAAAGAAGCTAATCTAATATTGAATATTAGAGACAGACAGATGCATATGTCTAGAATGTATGTGTAATGCAAATGTAAAATTAAGTTACAAACAAGAGCTAAGTATACTAAAGTACATGAAATGATAATGTTAATGATGGGATGGGATACACCAAAAGGATTTTTTTACGAGAGATACTTAAATACTGTTTGAAAAACACTGAAACTTTATCATTTCATATCATGTGACCGTCTGAAAATGGTTAAGAACGACGTATTACATAGTAAAATACGTCAGTGTAAGAAAAAAAGGCTGCATTTGAATTGAAAGAAAAAAAGTTAAAACTGTTGGGTTTGGTTTTTGCTTTTATTTTTTTATTTTATAGCTTTTGGCATCGTTCGTATTTTTCTTATGATTGGATTGAATGGAAGATGATAATGATGATGAGGATGGGATGGGATGATACATTTTGAATTTGTGGATGTGTGCATCTTTTTCCTCCTTGCTTGCATTAGTATTAATACCTACGTTTACAATCTTAAGCTTCAAGATGGTAAATGGAAAGTTGAATGGAGATAATTCCGTAGGTAGATAAATACTAGTAGGTAGGTTAAGTTTAGGTAGATATTGTATTGTGTAATGTGTGTGTACCACTGCATCACATTTATTACTATTATTATTACATCTGCTCAGGAAAAAGAGGATATTATACCTACACAGGAAAAAAATTCTCTTGGTAGAGTAGAATAAATCCGGATGTATGAACCGGAGAAACATGTCTTTTCCTTCTTGCTCGTTGAGGCTCATTCATGATCAGGATGATGATGATGAGGATGGTTTTGGGATTTCTTGAGAAGATTGTTTTTTATATTTTTTATTCTTCTTCTGGTTGAACCCAACGTGTGTCTTTTTTATTTTTTCCGTCTCCTCTATATCTAAGTTGAGTAGATGTGATGTGATGTGCTGGGCACGTTCCCTGTGACTGGGGATCATAATTTAAAGTTAAGATAAGGAGACGAGGAAAAAGGTTGCTGTAGTTTAGTAAGTAAGGAAGAAGCATTTTTATGATAGTGACGTTAACGACGTTATGTACCATGGTTCATTATTAGATTTTACGACTTTGGAAGGTCTGACTACTACTCAGTCACCAGAGTTTAAAAATGGATTTGATCCCGTAGAGTGGAGCAGTTGCATTGCACTGCATTCACTGTGCACTTTGGGACAGAGGAAGAAAGCAATAATGGTAATAATAATGACAGTAAAATAGAAATATGGCAAAGGTAATAAAAATAGAAATAAAATGGAGTTTCGAATTGCCAAGAAAAAAATAAATGTCTCATCTTGCTCCATGATCCACATTTCCACATTACAGTAGATTCTCATCCACCTTGAACATTACTTTACTCTACCTGGAACGGCTGTGGCTTGACTATTGTGTTGTTTGTAGATGGATGTGATGTGTCATTCATTCATCGTCATCTTTTTTCCCGGAATGTTGGCTTCTGGAAATAACGAAGTTTGAGGAGAGGAAGGAGAAGTAACGAAGGTGTTTTTCATCTGATGTTATTATGTTGAATTGTCACTGTAAAATGGCAAGGGAAGAAAGAAGGCGAAGGAAAGAAAGGCAAGGCGAGTTGAGAGTTGGTTTAGTATACATTAAAAACACCCACGATGAAAACGTCCTTCTTTTATTTTATTTTATTCGTCACGTCACACAGAATAAGAAAGAGAAGAGAAGTGGCACGATGTCGTCGTCAGAGCAGGCTGGAAGTGGAGTCGAGTAGAATTGAGAGTGAGTGACTGGATGGATGATGGCGATGTTGGTACTTAAATACTAGCACGCTGTGGCTAAACTATGACTCCATCACTCTTTCATGATACGTACATTTTTCAGGCGCTTCTTTTTTCCTTTTTTCTTCGGAGGTTTGTTTCCTCTTAGTAGTGTGTATACATACGTAATCATTGGGTCGGTGGTGGTGGTACACAGTACGACGTAATCACTTTAAGGCATCGTTCATGATCATGGCCTTGTTTCGGAGCAACGACAAATTTGCCGTCGCTTCACCTTCGTGCTATGAGCCGATTACATGTCATACTTGTGTAATCGTAATGTATTTACGTACTTGACTCCAACTTTTTCCCTACCACTCACCTTACCTCATGATTCCGTGTTATGTAGTAGATGTTTAATGTATTATAACATAACTAACGGTTATAACCGTTCTCTGGTGTATCCTGAAACTTTTTCAGGTGACTCGATCCTCTTTCTTTGTTGTTTCTTTATTGCGTTGTTCGTTGTTTGTTGCTGCATGTGTATGTACTAGTAGAGCAGTAAAGTCTCCACGTACGGGGGTAATAATGAGAAGGTTGGAAAAAATAAGAGTGGGCGAACTGGAAACTCGGCTCACTCACACTTACTTCAGCTCAGGTTCAGCTCGCCTACAAACATCTAGATATTGCGTTAGACGGATTTTATTTACAAACTGGTAAAATGGTGTTGGTTCGTTTGTTGTGTGTATAAAAGAGTGGAGTTGCACAATTTTCAGTTCGTGGTTCCTGTTGCCTTATTTAGAGGATCTCTTCTTGTTTACTCAATGAATGACTATGCCCACTATGTACAGCTTGATTCTACTTTTTGTTGATGTTTTTCTGTTTTCTTGGTTGATGTTAGGCTCGCTCGAAAATTATCCTTTCGCTTCATTTGTATGCACATAATATTTGTTTCGGTTCGCCTTCTTTTCGAATAGAATAGAATCGATAAAGCAGCGTGACTGACGCCGTTAGATTGGTTATGTGACGGGATGTGTGTGTTGGCATGAAAGATTGAAAACTCATGAAGATTCTGTTTACTCATGAGAAAGGAAAAAACTCGGGTGTTTTTTAATTTCTCACTCTATCTCACATCTGATCCAGTGGAACTTATTCAGCCGCTGCTACGCTGCTTTTTACTTGCTTTCGGAAATGGCTCATAAATCCCGAGTAAATATATAAATGGAGCGTGAAAAACTGGTGACAGAGCGCTCTGTCCAGTTTGGATGTTACGGGAGTAAAGTAAAACGAATGACAAACAAAAGATAGAGAGCGAGAAGAGGAAATGGAATAAAAATGGGAAAAGGCTTTTTCTGGAAAATAAAGTGAAGTGATGTGAAGAGGGAGTCGTAAAAATGAAGGAATTGAGTGACACAAAGAAAAAGAGGAGGAGGACGTGTCTAATAAGGGAAAGATTAACTTTTAGTTTGCGTATAGCATTTTACTATAACAGAGATGTACTTGTTGCAGCAGCATAGCATCTAATAAGCATCCAGCCCCCGCTCTTTTGTGGAGTTCGTTGTAAGTGTCCAAATTTTAATTCTTCACTTGAGACAGTCACGTAGCGTCATTGTGTTGCTGGAATGGAGGAAGCATTAGCATTGAAAAGCGATTCAATTATTCAATATTTTTTGAACGTGCTTCAGCGCGACGACAAAGATCCTCCGGAGAAAGTAAAGTGGATTGGAAAAAGAGCGGAGGAAGGAAAATGCATTACATTTTTTCCCCTTTCGCTTTTTGTCTCGCTGCCATTTGCATTTTCCATTTAATAAGAAGAATGTGGACAAGGACCCTGGATCTTGATTGTGATCATGTTATCATGATATGATCACTAGTGTCACGATGATCAAAGGTTTTAGGTTTAAAAGACGTAGGTTGCTTCCGAAATCTCTTAGCCTGGCCCTGGCTATCGGAGAAGGTAGATGATGAAACTCGTTGAAAATATGCGAGACCTTGCTGCTTCGATCCAGGATGGAAATGATAAAAGTATCTGATCTCCATTCGCATTTCCCATTTATGATTGTGATTCAATGAGATTTTCTCTCAATTTCATGCTTCCATGCGAATGCCATGCAATAAAAATGAAACTACATTCGAAATTCTAATTTTCTTCTCTGACGACGGCAAAGGCGAGTGGGCGAATCTGAATTTCAGCTCAGTCTTTCTACATCTGTCTGCCTGATCGACTCAATTAATTCCCTTGCAAATATCTCGCTCTTAGCGATCTCTTCTGTCATCGAATCATCAGACCCTTAATTATGACATTCATCCTAAAAAATGGAAAATTGATGTTAGCTGCAGAAAATCAAAGTGGAATTATTTGAATGATAAAATTACTTTGCATAGATAAAAAAAATGAAAATGAGTATATTAATGCCAACGATGTAACTAACGATGTAACGATGTAACGAAACTAATATATGCAGACTAGCAAAGGGAACCCGTTCTATGCACGGGTAGCGAGCGCTTAAGGTATGTGAGTTCATTTCACCAATTTTCGCGAGAATCCAGCAAGGTGTTTTAAAATTATTTGTTTTAGCAAAATTAAAAATTTC
>VYYJ01002062.1:0-24350 GCA_021029165.1 Cyphoderus albinus | reverse complement strand
ATACTGTACTAGTTATATGGATGCCCATCAATCTCGTCTCATTTAAGTCAGTTGAGTGGCATCTGGAAATAATTTTATTATTAACCAGGATGATGATAAAACAAGGGTGTATGTTATTTTCGAGCAACGTTCAAAAGTTCAGAGAGGCAGTTTAGTGTAATAGGACTGACGTAAAGTATCAGTTATAACTTAAGATAATTCCTCTAGAAGAAGGAGGCCGTCTAAAAAACTCAAGAAAAAGTCTCGTTTCTTTTTGCGTTCAACTAACTGAAACAAACTTAGCAGAAACGTGATCATTCTTCGTTTGGGTATTATTATAATAATATCCCGTCACGTTATCATTAATAAGGAGAATTAAGTGTTTATAAGCATCAAAATATTCAAAATCATTATCGTCATCAAGAAGATCACGGTCAGCTATCTTTCGGAAAATAACTAAAGTAAAATATAGCTCTACTGTGATAATATTCATCAAGCTACAAGTTTTTCATTAAAGCTTTTTATTGCCATTACCAAGTGACATTATTAGCTAGAAAACAACACAACACGACGTCTCATCTCACTAAAATGGACACACACAACTAAATTTACATAAAATAAGTGGAAAACAGTCAGTCAAGTCAACTTTCCAGTCATCATCACTCACAAAACAAGTAACAAGCGATCAGTCAGTCAGTCTCAAGTCAGAAATCATAAAACGAAAAAATCTTCAACAAATCCTGTGCATGCAACTGGATTATCATTAATATGATTGTACTTACTATTTTTATAAAAATCATGAACCTAATAAATTAATTATTGCTACATTCTGCTTTATTGTGTAATTCTTTGATGGTAAAAATGGTCTTTTCCGAGTGTTATTATGATATCATATCGTAATAGAATTTAATACGGTAATTTATTCCTCCCGGCAAGATAGACACTTTTCTGTTTCTAATTTCTAATATTAGTATGCAGACACACGAGCTCATCGTGTATTTTTTGGCCACAACACACATTCTACATTATCTATTAACGTTTTTCTGACTTTTTCCACTGAAAAAATATTGAGTGTGCAAGTAATATAATAAAATAATAGAATTCTCATCCCGTCAGTATCAATCAGCGTGATTACCTGAAGCTTAGGATAATTTTTTGCGAAACTAAAAATAATTATCAAGTAATCTTCGCTGCTGGACATGCACACATTTTTAACTGATAATGTTTATATGTAATTAGTTAGGGCGATCCGCTCACCTCACCTCACCTGGTGCATTAAAAAGTGCGCAGAGTGCACAACAGGAGTAATCATCACTGAATATTATGCTATATTATATGGAAATAAAAATTTTCTAGGTATTTTTATTACCAAGATCAACGTGTAATAATCATTACGTGGCAGTTTGTCCTCTGGCTATTTTCTGAAATGACCACGTTGCACATAGGTACACAAGACACAAGTAAGCAAGTAAAGAGAAAGAAAAGCCGGGTACAGAAAGAGGGAAGAAAGAAAAATGTGCAAAATGCATTAGCCTTTCTTGTACATATTTTCCACATTAATCGTAATAATCGTACTATAATTTACAGAGAAAGGTAACCATAATAAACATCCTCGGACGTGTTTCCCTCTTCTACATATCGCGTAAATGATAATAATAAATTGTGCGATCGGTCTTTAATACGAAATAATGATGATAAGGTGAGTTTAAAGAAGCTTCCTCTTTTTAAATATTCATGTAAAAATTAGCAATAGGCAACCTGATGATCATGTTCACTGTATAAAATATAGTTTTTTGTACTTGTTAAAAATAAAGATCCCGCGGTAATTTGTATTAACACCAAGTTAAAATTTCAAAGCGTAGCAAGCAATCAAAGAAAAAACACAGTAAATAACCGAAAATATTTTGCCATGTTTATGTTTCATGGCACATCAGCTAATTAATGAGGCGAAGTTCATTTTATCTTTTCTGAGCCTTAAACTGCAAAATTTTAAGAAAAACCTTAAGCTCAGCGGACTCTTTCAGTTGTGGTTTTATACTTTTTTTTGCAAAAAAGGCAGAAAAGGAAGGACTGAAAGCATTAGGGCGATACTTAATAAAATGATAATAAAAATTCGGAGTGTATAATTTTGTTCTGTTCGTACCTGATATTACTAATAATAATGGGAGCTTAAGGTGCACATTATCATTATTAATAAGTAGTGATAGTCTGTTGTCTGTTGAAAACAAAGGAGAAAAAATTCAAGGAGGAACGTGATGTTTTCCAAATGAGAACTGTGGTCGACATCCCATTAATATCTATAATTACATGCGCACATCAATTCACCATCCTAAACTAGCCAGCCATCCAGCCATGCATCTAGTTTTTTCTCCGTAACAAAATATGAATGCAATTTTCAGACAGACACATGGCTTTCAGTTTTACTTTGTTTTCTGCTAACTCTGACTCTTCTGCGTCTCGTTAGAAGTTAGAAGAGAACGAGAGTTGAGTCAGTCAGAGCAAAAGTCGTTCGTTCTTGGTTTGCTTTGTTTCTTGTTTCACTTGACTTGACAGCTTCTAAATCCTCATAAAACAGAGTTGTTAGAAACAGAAACTTGTGAGCACATCGTAGCCACCGCCATGTACTTCTGAAAATAATTAATTATTCTTTCCGTAACTTGGCTAAATTGCTTAAGAAATTATGTAGAGAAAGAAGCAGAAACCATTTATTACTACTGATTTTTACGAAACGAGAGGGATTAAGAAAGATTAAAGCATTATTGTAGATGCACACATTAGTTAGAATTTTTATATTTAGGAGGTTGGCATTAAAATTGCAATTCATGACCACAACACGGGAAAGTAAAGGCGCACCCATCACATCATCCATCCTGGTTAACTTGTTATGATATGCTATTAATTCGGTTTTTATTTTATTTTTCAAGAATTGATTTTTCACAAATGAAAATGTTACGGAATTGAACTGCACATTGCTATTATTATTAAATATTGTATTGTTATTACGTATCAGCGCTGGTAGTAACTAGTCTAACAAGCAACAGTGGCAAATAATAACACACAGTGCATTTTATTACGGTGCGTACACCAGTATTTAACGATGTGCAATTTAATTTGCTTTTAAAAAGTGTTATACATTTAAATTACACGATGGAACAGAGTTCAACAAGAACTATGCCTGTAAAAGTTATAAACTCTGATGTATGCATCTAATCCTAATCGCATCATGGCACGAATAAAATTGAGCGTTGCGCTTTCTGCTTACTCAAGTGCGGTAAAAGCCAGTCATCATCCAATTTGCATGGGAAAATGAAGCAAAGCTGACGGAAATTACAAAGCAAAAGGAGGAAGTCACTTCGTACGAGATTTTACACTTTTTAATCAAAAAAGTAATCATAATATTATGTTCGTACTTCTTGTTTTGTTGTTTTATTTTATTATTATGGATTTTTAAGATATTGTAAAAAGTCAATTATAATAAGCTCACACCAGACAACGAACGGAACCTAATGTATAACATTGATCAGGTCGGCGTGACCGAGAATAATATTCATAATATTATGATGGAGAAGGTGGCGATCGCGATGATAATGGTAACGAGACGGGAAAAGTTTAAAAGAAAAATGAAAAATCTAATTAAAACTAGCAAAAGCCATTGTCTGTCTTCATTACGAACATGGAACAAGGTGATTATTATTATTATTGTCAACTGTCAATCAAATGTGATTAACGGCCCGCCAGAAGGAAATGTATGTAGGTAAGTAAAAAAATATGTGCAAACATTATATAGCAATTTAGCAAATAATTATATGGATTTAAGCGATCTCATAATGAGAGTACTTAAAACCGCTTTAAAACGTTTATGATAATATTCTTCAAGCTCTTCTGTCAAGTCGAGTAATAATGGAAAAATAAAAATAGTTATAATTATTATGATAGAATATTATTATATTTTCACCAGCCGGCATTTCTTAATTGTAAGGAGAATTTTAGAAACAACGAACCCAGCCAAGGCAAAAGTTAAGGTGAATGTGGATTTGAAAATAAATAAATAAAGAAGAAAGAAAAGGAGGATGTCATAAATTTTTAGTGCGCTTGAGCTTAAAACTTAGGAAAGGCCTAACTAACTAACTAAAATTAATTTATTACGTTGCACACATAATTTAACAAGAAGGAGGCAAGAGGAGCAATGTAAAGTGCAATAATGTGATTTATGTATGTGTTTATGTTCAGTCTGTTGATGTTGGATTCGCTGTGTTATTTTATGAAGTGCAGTTTTACAAAAAAGAGCAAAAAATTAAAAAAGAAATAACGTAAAATATCAGAAAAATATGTGGATGTGTGCATGTAAATTGCGTAGCATTAAAGTGAGCAGGTATAAAATGTATACATAATGAGAGAAGGAACAAGTTTTCAGCGAGCAATTACCGTTGACTAATTGCTTCACAATTGGATTTTAGTGTGCGCTTCGGTTAGGTGTAACTGAGCTGTAGCTGAAGCTGCAGATACATAACTTTATAAGTAAACACGTAAGCACGAAAAGTAAGTCTTCAATTTCTTTATTTTCCCTTATTTATAGACGTTGCGGCTTAATGCAGTGCAGGGGCAACATAATTTGAATATTCTTTGTTTTACCACGAATTTTTAAGTAGTCACAAAAATATTTTGCGCGTTTATTCTAAGTGTAATTAATTGATGTAACAAATTAATTTATTATTGTTGGTTTAATGTTTATAATGGGGAAATACTTCAAGGTTATCAAGTCCGTTTTTGGCACATTTTGAAAAACATTTGGTTCTATCACGTCACAGCTCATCATCTGAATGGGAAAATGGCATGTTGTCCCATTTGCTTTGAAGGGTAAGGATTAGCAAGAAGTTAATTCAGCTAACAAAATATTGAATAGTGATTCTCATTAGCCCATAGTTTAAATGCGCCATTTGGAATAAATTGTGTTATTTAGTGTATCACTAGAGAACATGACTCTGCGTGGCTTCTGTCAGTGTTCTTTTTGCTGCATACTAAAACCTGCCTACCACTCGCGTAAATAATGAGAGAAATGAGCTTCTTTTCTTTATTGCAAGCACAATATAAAAAATAATATGTCTTCATAAAACGGTCTTCAACTTGTTTAAGCAAGGAATAACTTAATTACTTGACTGGTCGATGTCATCCTCTCTCTCTAGCTGTAACCTTAATCATAATGAAATGATACGCAGGAGAAGAAATAAATTTGTGGGCAAAATGCAAAACAATAACAATAAACAGGGATGGTGCATTAAAGTGGTAGGAAAAAAACATGCTGAGATCGACTTTGCACCTTTTTCTTTTCAAAGAAAATATCTTCGGTTGCTGCAAGTCAACACGGCATGACATAGACAGGACACAGCGTGCACACTTACAGAACTTAGGCATTTGCCTCCAAGTCACTTGCAAAGGGGTAGATTTCTCAACATTTTCGTCGTCTCTCCTCCCTTACTGAAAAATTGTAGACAAATGGGCAATTTTAATCTTATGTTCCTTGAAACAAACACGCTTCCATCCGTATAATTTGTTCAGTTAATTAAATTCGTCCGCTGCTTCGTTCGGGCAATAAAACGGCGAGGAAAAAATTATATAATCCGGCAACAGCATTCCAGAGAAAATTGCGAAAATAATTATGATTATAATAATAGTTAGAATGATTATCTGTTTGCCTGTTGTGGACATTGCAATATGTAAAGGTAAGAAAGAGTATAAATAAAAAATAAATAGAAAGACAGGTGTTGGCTTGTTGCCGACCCCTCTTTAACAATAATCATCTTCAATCTTCAAAATTTTATTACTTTCAAAATATGCATAGATAACACATTTATATTACTGGGCGCATATCTCTTACCCCTTTGCTTCACATTACTACTAGAGGAGGATGCAATCAGTCAACTCCCTTTTTTCTACGTTTTAAAACCTTCGTCACGGACAAATTGCCGTCTAGGTTTTATGCTACCTATTGATAATGTAATGACTTTTTGCACGCGGAGGACTTTTCAAATTGTTTATGCAAATATTGGCAATGTAGATTCCAGTAGCAGAAATAAAACGGTCGTAAAAGTCAATTCGGCAGTTAGGCGTGTCCAATTTTGTCTCTGTGTTTAAAAAAATCCTTAACTGGAAACCACCGAAGAGGAACGAAGAAAAAATATGGAGGATGTTTGTAAGGATATTTCAAGTTTCTGAACAGAAGAGAATTGCAGTGACCTCCAAAATAGCCCTTCGTTATTGTATTACTAAATAAAAGTTTTTAATCATAAAGTGGTTCGCTTTTACCTTAACACCTTTCCACTGGGCTGAAATTTATGGGAGTCCTTTGAAAAATTAAATTACTTTAAATACACCTCGTTATTGCCACTGAACCCTGCAATTCCCTTGTTTCCATCATTGGATAGTGGATCATTTATATTTCATAATGGTGCACCTGAAAGATTCTTAATTTTTTCCTGGGCAATAATTACGTAATCCATTCTGTAATAACAATGTACTTGCTCACTGATGATGCTCATTGCTTACTGCAAGCACAGCAAAGAGATTCCAATTATCAGAGCTATTTAGTGGCCCACTCTGATTCTGGCCCCTTTTCCTCAACCCCCTTTAAAAATGAATAATAATACATCACATCGCATCAACGGATATTACCCTAGCTGTATAGTTATCCATTACCCATTACTTACCCACTATTACCCAATGATAAGTATTCCAGTGAATAAAAGCTACAAGGATGGTTAAGAAAGAAAATGTGTAATGCGCAGTAACATTTTAAGTATCCCATAATATGGCCATTTTCCACCTGTACTTGTTCTCAAGAAGTTTTCTTGTTCTCTCTCCTCTTCGGTGTTTGTGACATTATTACAGGTATAAATAATCATCATAGTTAGCTATTAAGTTGCCTCAATAGGCCTGCTTTCAACGGGAGCAACAGCAGCAGCAGCACCTCAAACAAAAAGGAATTTTCTCTCTTTCATAATCATCATCATCAGCGTCATCTCTCTGCTGCTTGATCATGGCTGGTCACAAGAGAATACCTCACCTTCTCATGTGCTCTGTTCAGCTTCTTTGAAAACCTCTGAAATTCCTTTCTGATGATCATGAAACAAAACGAAGAAGGAAAGGGAAAGAAGGACGGGACGTGATTAACTTTTTCTGGGAATGAATGCCTCCAGGTCTGGTGAAGCTCCCATGATGATAATAACTATTCTCTGATACTTGGTCAAATGATGATCATTTTTGTGTTTTCGTATGTGAGAAGTGAACCGGTGGATGGATGGCTAAGCATTGTGAAAGAGCGTTCAGGTTCACCTACAGGAATGCAACAATGGAATGGTGAAGTGTGGACACGGACAAAAAGATGCGCAGTCAAGTTCAATGAGAATCTAGTTTAAACATGTCAGCGTGGAATGTGTACCATTTTCAAATGGATAATTTCTCTCCTGTCGAGCAGTTAATAAATTGAGGTAAACATTGCGTTCCATCAAACTGTTTTTGTGACATGCTTTAGTTAATGCTCACATCACATCACGCACAACAAAAACCTCGCAGTCACAACAGCATTTATTAGTAAGCTTCAAGCAAAAGATTCAAGTTTCAAGTGAACCAAGAAGGTGAAACTATTTCTGGGATTTTTTATTTTCTTTTAATGTCTCGTGACATGTGGACACATTGAATTGAATGGGTTTTAAAGGGTCAAAATAATAGGCCACTTCGATCTGAAACTGGTGCATATTTCTCCGTCCTGGCATTGTACTGCACACGGTGTTGCATACTTTTGGAAAATACAAAAACATTCTTGCCTCCTTGCTCCTAAAAGGAGAGACCAAAATCTTGTCTCATTGCCCGTAATTATGGATATGTATTGTGGACATTAAAATGGTGTGACATAAAACAATCAGATAAATACTTTTTGGATAACATTTGGAGAGGATTGAGCATGTAATGATGATACCACCAAGAAAAAGTCTCCTCTCCTACGGGTAGACCAAAGCTAAATGAAGCTTTGGAATTTATGAAGCATTTTATTTTTTGCTGGACACAAAACGTAAAGCAACTCTACTAACAAACGTTTGAAATGAAAGCGGTGCAGAAAAATTTATAATATGAGAAGCTGTATCCATTAAGTGACACAAATGTTTGCCAAAATGTGTCATGCTTTAGATGTATGAATATGAACGAACAGACGCGCGCTTTGGTTAATTGCGTAATTAATGGTAGCGGTAGCTGGTGTTTTGTAGCAAACTTAATTAAATGAAAATCACTCAATCTTCTCGCAGTGTATTTGGCAAATTCATGGCGAATTTAATTTATTCAAACAGCCAATTTGATTTAATTAATTCCTGTTTTGCTATTTCAATTTTCGCTTTTCTTTCCCCTTGTTTTACTGCTGCTGGTACTTGCTTGAAATAACACTTGCTCAAGTGACGACATTTGAAATCGATTATACTAAATACACTATTGAATGTGAAAGTAGACACTCTGACTTGCGGTATACTTATTTTATATTAATTAATGTTGATGATGATTTAACTACATGTATTATACATACATCATTTGTAGATACTTAATGACAATAGTGACAAATGTGTCCTCGCTTACTAACATTAATACTGTGTTAATGACTGTCTGGTTTGCTAAAGCGAAAATCAAGAGAAAACTGAAAATAAATATTTTACTTACGATCTTGTTCAAACTAGGGCAGCATTTGGTACTGCTTAATTTGTTTTCTTTTACGTAAACAATTTTAAGGGCGATGGTTTTGAGAAATATGTAACTAGAATTTGATTTTTCTTTTGTAATACCTTCATGTATCTAGAATTACGGAGATATTCGATCCGTAATTTTTACGTGGCAGAGTTCATTCTGTGGTGCTGTAATTTTTGCAGGTGGTGATGTTGCAATTGGATCATTTCTTCTTCGTCCGAGTAACTCTCATCCATGAGGATTTCTTCGTCGTCATCTTCCTCCTCACTCAACCCTTCCTCAGAGTAGTTGCGCGTGGACGAGTCTGCGGAAATGGGAGCAGAAGAGAGATTGGAAGCGGACGAGGGGAGATCTGAGCCAGAGCCGGCTACAGCCCCACCTCCATTCCCACCGGCCCCCCTTTTCGCACACTCCTCTTCTTGCTGCATTCGCTTGTGTTTCGTGCGCCGGTTTTGGAACCAGACTTTGACCTAAAAATACAATAATGAAAATGTTAATTTAGGCTTTGTTCAGGCTGCCAGAGCCAATTATTTTTTACGAGAGTTGCGAGTTGGGGAAAGGTGGTGCTATTTTAATTGCATCGTAAAAATTGCCTTGCAATTTGCAAGAAAAATAATTTTATGTTCTGCTCCGAAAAGAAGGAGGAATGCGCAGAGTGCAGAACAGTAGCTGCAACTATAATTAATGTCGAGCGCGCATATTTTATGATGATAAATGAAAGTCATGAAAAGAGTCTTCCGATCAATCACAAATTGTCAACTCGTCAACATTCTTGACTATTTTTTACCTTATCAATCAATATCCATCAATTACAAAACAATGCTGGCACTGGTACTGCTGGCAGCGTGCAACACATCTTAATAAGGTTGACAATAACTCCTGCGACGAACGTGACATTCCTAATTAAGACGAAACAATGTGATCATGCTCATGCCTGCTCATGTTCAATCATAGTAATCACGATAAGACACGAGACAGAAATGTGACCTTTCCTATGTAATAATGATGTTGACGCGCCAAAGATTCTTATAATTTTTTTCTCTGGTTGACAAATTGTAGCAACATGATAATATATAACTACATAACTTGGTTATCATTACCGTTTACAGTTACATTAGTTAGTAATCAAAGAAAATAATAAATGCTAGCAAAGCTGGCTTATCTTTGTTCTCATCGGAATCAGAAAGGACGCTTGTCATTTAATTGAGCGGAGAAGAATGCAGCAATGCGATAATTTGCAGAGATAAGCTGTGACAGTTATCGGCGAAACTTAACCTTTTCTTGAACCTGTTATTATTGAAACAAGTGCCATTCTTCAACTTGCAACGATTTACTACTACTAACATGTATTACCTAATAATATTTATTGTAAATTAGCTCAAATTGACAAAAAATCAAAGCAAGATATCTTGTGTAATTTGCATGATAAGCCTAGTGCGCGCCATGTTTAGCAGTATGTCAATTAAATAATTATTTCTAATTAATGGTGCAGCCTGTGAGTTTGTTTAAGGTAATTTGACACAGCCGTTTGCTTACTTGGGTTTCAGAGAGCTGAAGGGAGTTGGCAAGTTGCTTCCTTTCTGCTCCCACCACGTAATGATTTCTCTCAAATGCGTGCTCCAACTTGAGCAATTGACTGGGGCTGAACGCTGTCCGAATTCGCTTTGGTTTGCGAAATGGCTGCAGGAGGAAACCGGGCAGGTCAGGACCTGGCCAAATAAAGATCGCATGCAAAATAGTTTCGTCATGAATATTTTTAACAAACAATCAAGGTCATGAAAGAAGAATGAACGAAGCCAAAAATCAGTATTTTATAACTATTAACCATTCATTATGCTTGAATTGAACATAACATAAAATTAAACGATTATTGTCACTGAATAGAATACCCCGTCTCTTTTTTCTTGCCTTTGTGTTTTAACCAACTAGCTCAACTAAAAAGGAGCTTTAGCTTGAAAAAATAGATTCTCTAAAACAAATAGGTAATAAGTAACATTTCATTAAGTTTAACGAAACCAATAAATCTCTCGACGCTAAATAAACATATCATTTTTAAGCCGCCTTAAGAGATAAGAAGAAACCTTTTAGAAACAAAGACATCCACAAGCAACCAAACTTTTTAAGTAAGTGCTCCATTTCATTATTATCATTATTATTATCACCTTATTTAAAGTTATCCGTTTCCAAATACGGTCAAATGATATATCATGGGTCATTTTCTTAGCGCAGCGGTACGGTAAACATGTGATTTAAAAGTGCCTTTTAGTCTCAGTTCGGAATATATGCGTTCAGAGAATGAAACTTCATTTGCCACTTTTGCCAAAATGGAATCGAAGATCTTAGTAATGGCTGCAATTGACTCATAAATCATTTTTCTATTTGTTTCCCTTTGACTCTCTATCATTATCATTAATATTTTTTTCATGGTAAGGCAATATTGAGTAAATAGGTATTTATTAATGTTGTACTGGTGCCAATAATCTTTTGTTAACATATTTGACTCAATAATGATGGTAACGTTGATCGATAATTTTTATTTTTATTTATTGATGACAATGATGATGGCAAAGGGGTGAGGTGAGAGTAAATAAAAAACACAAAGAAGAAAAGGTTGACGATTTGTTTATCGGAGCGGATTCACGCCCTTTTCCCCTTTAGAAACATTTATTTTGTCCACGTTGCATTCTAATCATAGTCAAGTCTGGCACTGCGGATGGTTATCAGCAGTAGGCATATTCATCTTATTAGCGTATTATCATCTTTGTTAAACGTACATTAAATAAAGCCAATAACAATAAAGAGTTCGCAGTTCGAATGTATCACATCACATCTCAAAATGTTCCACGATAGATACCTAGTTAGTTAGACAATGGAAAATTAATTTTTGTTGCTTTTTTGTTTACCACATCGTCTATAAATGATTATTTAGTCTTTTTACAATGATACATAAATTACATAAAGGATATGACCACGGCTGTTTGTGCGTGACTATTTCATTTTGTATTGTTGCATTGTGGACTTTATCGTTTGAGTCAATACGTGTTCGATGTTGATAAGTCATTTGACCCCCGTTAAGGGACATTCTACGACCACTCATTTCATGATCAATGATCCAATCGACTTTTAATTTTTCACCAAATAATGAAACGGCTTTAGAATATTAATTAATTTAATTTTAAAGGAAAAGTGAGTTAATTTATGATCCATTACACAATTTGTATTTAAACTCTTCACTCTTAAAACCCCAAGGGCACGTTGAGACTCGGAAATTGACATTTACACGAGTAAACATTTTGTTATTTTGACAATTCATTTTAATTAACTTTTTGACATCTGTAAAATAATTAATTAGTATTTGTTTTAAAAATAACAATCATGAAAGTACTTATAAATGTACTGCAATTTTATTATTCAAGTTGCATACCTTAGTGCTGAGCAGTAATAAATTTAGTAGACACTTTACTAATGAGTAAAAAGTTAAAAAGTGTATATTTAAAGGAATTCGAATTCAACGGTAAAAAGAGAAGAAATAAAATTTACGCAGAGATGATTGTGTATGTGTGTAAAAACTGATGGCTTTATGATCTGTGTTGTGTTCGTGCACGCACACACGCCCCTTTCTGCTCCATCATCGTCATCAACTTCATCAGCATCATTGTTCGTTGATTCTCTTAGTTTTGAAGAGTAATGAATTGAAATTGATAGCCCTTTTTAGCCATAATCCTGTTATGAGCATTTATCACTTCTGTATCGTGCTTATCGATGGCTAAACAAAGTTCAGCGAAGTAAAGTGAAGTGCAGTAGTTATCATTATTGCTATTTTCTTGTTGTTTTGGTGCCTGTAGATTATTGGAACAATTTTACTACGCAGTATAAATTTATAACCGATGCTTAGCTTGGCTTAAGTAAATCTAATGCCTTTTTCTTTTTATGTTTTGCTCACGACTTTTGATAATTATCAAATGGCCAAGTCACTACGGTATAGTAAGGGTAGAACTATAAAAGCTGGTTTCTATTTTATTATGTTTTGATTTAAAAGCTGCATCGAAAAAGCGAAAAGAAAAAGAAGGGAAGGGAAGGAAAAAGATGCAAACTGAGATTTGCTCTAATTAATGGCCGAGATTTATTGGCAACTTCACCTCGAACGCAGCACGATGATAAGCTGATGGCGAAGCGCAATGCAGCGTGAAGAGACAGCCGTTAAGTAAAATGTGCAGTCAGCGGTGCACGCGGCGGGCACTCACTGCCGTCAATCATTTATCATCGTCTAATATTATAGCAGTAATGTGAACCTTCTCAGATGGATCACGCAAATGTTTACTAATTGAATAAAACGAATGGAGATAATGAAACGACTCGCTAATTAGCATTTCTAACCTGTACTGCAATATTTCGTCTTGTTTATTTTCCCATGTGGTCAGCTTGAAATATGATGTGATAATAATGGTGCTCGTGTAATGCAAATGAGATGAAAGCAATAAATTACAAAAAATATGTTTTTAGTTACCTGGTCCAAATCGATGAGGAAAAAGTCTCGAGTGTTTTGCCAATAGCCAAGGGTACAAAGGATGATGCGGGTGAGGCGCAGGAGGTGGCTGCATCCAAGTTGGGAGTCCAGGATGATGAGGGGTAGAAGCGGCGGCCGCTGCTGCTGCAGCCGCAGCAAAATTTAACATTCCTGGTGGATAACTCGCCGCCATTCCTCCAAACTGGGGGAAGGGTGCGCCAATGGGGCGAGGGGGAGATGGGAGGGACCCTCCTGGTATCATTTGTGGAGAAATGTGTTTATCATGGTGGAAATCAGATGTAGTACTGCTATCGATACTGCTCGGTCTTGACTTGTGAATTTCAACCACTTCCGGGTTTGGGCTTGGACTTCGAGACGAGGACGTAGTGGTTACATGGGGATTTTTATTTCTATTGATAACAAGACGATTCACTTTGTCTTTACTGCTACTGATAATACTGTTATGATTGCCGGAAAGAGAAACGACTCCCGGACTATTCGTTGATGAGCTATGACTCCCCGGAGAATAATGATGAGATTGAAGAGCGCGAGTCTGATTTACCATGATAGGGATTGGTCGTGATGGTATGACTCCAAAGTCCCCACCACCAATAATAATATTATTGTTATTGAGGAACTGACTGTGTTGTAAGGAGGTCACATTGTTCTTGGGTAAAATCTCTGTCATAGACAGTTCAGGACTTGGGGTAGCCGATTTGTGATTGTTATTGTGACCCTTATGGTTATCAATAGATGAAGGTCTATGAGATCTTACAGGTTTCGGAGGAGAATCTTCGTTTTCATCCCGTTTTCCTCCACTTCCATTCCCTCCAACAATAGAGGCAATAGAAAAGCCGATTTTTGGTTTGTGAGCGGCCGGGATTTCAGCGGAAATGGGTGCCAGCGGCATCATGCTATTAACGTTAGAAATAGGTGGCGATCCGGAAGAAGGAGCGATACAAGAGGCGAGTAAAAAATTAAACAGTTTATTATTGATTGACAACGGTGTACTGTTTGGAAGTTTTCGACCTTCAATTTGAATTTGAGTAACGATGTTCATTTTAGGTTAACGGGAACTGTACCGTCATTATTTAATTATCGAATCAATGCCATTTCACTTGATAATTGTTCAACCACTTTTAACTTGCGTAAGCACTTCACAGGGTTTTTATTGATTTTCAATTACCGTTTTGAATCGAACTTCACTTTTCGTTGGTTAGGGTTAGTGAATTAAACTAATTGTCTAAAATTCTCAGTGTCTGTTGTAAACCCCGACTTGTTGAAAAACGTATTTGTCTATACTGTATATCGTGACTGTTGCTGTTGTGCATGAAATCAAGTCAAGAAGTGATCAGAACAGAGAACGAGCTTACTTCTGTCTGACACGTTCTTTTCTTGAGTCACGCATGACATGAGCAGTAGGTAATTATTACACAGACAACAAACATGTATCACTTCTCTCAAGATATGCACAATAGCACAAAACAGACAGGTTATCGTATAACAAAATTGCCTTATCAGAAACACAACTTTTATTACGTTGACGTTAGTGTACGTGCGAAAAGGGAAGCATAATGTAAAATGTCATGTGAAGATATTTTATGAATATTTTGCCTTGTTTCAATAACTGACGATCAAGATTTGTGGCTCAATTAATATATTGATTATCATAGTATCTATATGTTCTGGTAATAGATAATGATAACGCTTATGTGGTAATTTGCATGTAAAGTCAAATGCAAACCAGTGATGCGCGCTTCAATAATCTGTTCAGTTGCCCGTCTGTTTCTCTCTCCGCGACTAGCTACCCAATGAAACCTGTAACATGATCACGGAGGAGTTCAACTTGCTCCTACTTGAGTCTGTTGCCTTTCAGTCTCACTTCACTCCTTCTTTCTTTTGCGATGGATGGGCACATTTACACATGTGTAAAACTCCAAAACTATATGTAACAATAACAATGTTTCTCAACTGATGAGCAGAGTGTAGCGCAAACAAGAAACCTTACTCTCTGTCAGTGGCTGCATTCACAATTCACAAACCCAGACTCACATTTCTCCCTAAAAAAGAACTTTTCTACGTTTTGCTCACTAATACATACATGCATACGCATTGCTATTGCTGAACAAGGTTATCGTCACACTTGGATAAAGAAGAAATAAGACAAACTTCTGCAAGCCTTCAGAAGAAAATGGAGGAAAGAATCGAACAAGTAAAAGGAAGGAACGTTAATAAATGGAATAAATTATATTATGATATGATAATAACATAACATCATAACATTGCACTAATAGCATAATAAGCAGAGCAGCAGAACTTGAACCAGAACCGATGTCGAATGTCGAGGTGATAGAACCGGAGCCAGACAAATGCAAGTTTTGTCGCTGCTTGCTGGACTCAAAATAATAATAATAATAAAACTATGTGACATTTTTCATTTAACATTGTCGCTAGCCACACTGCCAATTTTAAAAGTTTAGGCCATCCTGCCAGAGTTAGAATTCATGAGTACCCAATTTAATCTAATACAAACATTATTTATAATTATCACTAGTGATCAGTCTATTTTTACACCGTTTTCCTGCAAGTATCCTTCACATGTCACCAATGTTTCATATTAAAAACTTTCTTAATTTACGGAAGGACATCTTAGCCTTCTACATTCTATACTTTCTCCCTGTGACTCATTTTTATAAATGCCTGCATGTGCGTCATCAGATAATTTTTAGATCATGATCACAATCATGCTAGTAATACACTCGTTATATTATAATAATAGGAGTAATAATAACTGGATCGTAAAATAAAAAAGTCCTGTCTGTGTCCTCCGTCCTCTTTTTTATTCCCCATGCAATCTCTGAAATCTCTACTCATGTCCTCAGCAGCAGTCTTCATTCATTGTCAGTAACTACATACAAATTTCATCATCCTCGCTTATAATCAGTAGTTTAAAAAAAGAGATGAGATGCAATGATGATGATGAGATGACGATGATTATCATCATAACTTCCAGCACCATCATCGTAATAATAATAATAAATATCATGATGACCATCATGATCCTTGTGATACTGATCCTGATGAGGACGATAAAAATTATTACCAGTTAAAACGTGGTAGTGAAAAGAGAAAAAATAATAGAGCTTTCCTCTTCTTTCTTGTCTCTTTACATAGCAAATAAAATACATAATATTTTTTGGCAAATGGCGACCACTTTATTTTCGATGATGACATTACCCTGTCTGTGCAGAGTGCACAAAACACTCTGTGCTAAGCACAAAGATATCATGAGGCAGGGGGTAAAAGGAAGAGAAAGAAGAAAAGGGTAATAATAATTCCCCTCTTGCCTCGTCATCATCATCATCATCATCATCATCGTTGCCATCATCGTATATTTTGAGAAGAAAATTGAGATTGTATGAAAAATATAGAATTTATAGGAGAAAATGCGCAGATATTAGAGACGAGAGAGAAAGGCCTTTCTCAACTATGATAACATAAATAGAGTAATCGGTTTGGTGGAGCTTGGCGATGTGAGAATGTGAGCCGTAGTAAAGCGTAAAATGGAGTAATAATAATGTTACGGTTAGGAAATGATGAAGCTGTGTGATAGTGTAGTAGTGGCGGTTATCATATTATCATCATGATGGTAGACACAGTAGAGTACATAATATAAAACGCAAAACGCTACTTAAATAGCTCGACGAGAGCGAAAGAGCAGGAGCAGGGAAGCGGCAGTAGTTTTTCGATTGCCACAAGGAATTACTTTTACGACAGGCCGATCTCTTTATGATGGGAAATGCTATTAGTTGAAAGGCTCATTTTGGCATGCCTAAACTGGCAGTCCCAACAGTCTCACATGTAATTCCTTTTTTGCCTCGCTCTCTTCTCTTTTCCTTCTCGCTGTTACTCTTTTGCCCGAGTCAGCAGAGGAGGGATTTCCTAGTCCCACCTCATTCCTCCATAATATACCGTAATATCAAGACACACAAAAAATAAACTTTGAGCAGAGCAAACTCACAGAGAGAAAGACACGAATTTTTTATGTGCACACAAAACGCTCAATTCTCAGTTTGTGAGTAAGTGTGCGTAGATATTTGTAGATGTGATGCCACTCTGGTAAATTTCTTCATAGTTCATGTTCGGTTTAGTTATGCTACAACGTTATATATGAAATGGATTTTAGGATTATTTTCCATAGAAAAGTTGTTTTTTGTCCTTTTTTGGGAGATGACGGTTTTAGGAGAGTTGAATGGTGATAATAAAATGTATAGGCTATCTGGTGCGCGGTGATAGCCTTTTTTATCACAATTCTGTCTCATCCTCTTCTATCATGGAGACGGTGATCATGATGATCATCGTCATCTCATCTTCACACTTAGATCAACATCATTTTTGCTGGTGGTGCTGTTTACTGATGAGACGGGGATGAGATGAGAAAAGATGGTTGCATGCGGTTTGGTTTGTAATCACAAGATTGGAGATTGAGATGAGAGGCTCTTGGATACTCGACTCTGGCTTTTAATTCGTCTTCAAACACATTGTCGCCGCTTCTCGCCTCTCACGAAGAGATGGAAAAGATGATGAGCATGATCATGGAAGAAATTGAGTTTGCGAGACTGGAATGATAAATATAATTTGTATG
This sequence comes from Cyphoderus albinus, assembly GCA_021029165.1. Lineage (NCBI taxonomy): Eukaryota > Metazoa > Arthropoda > Collembola > Entomobryomorpha > Paronellidae > Cyphoderus > Cyphoderus albinus. The sequence continues at coordinate 6,495 of VYYJ01002062.1, read as the reverse complement.
TGCTTAAGATGGCAAGCATTCATGGTTCAGTGTAATGTAACGTAATCGGAAAAGTCAACTTTTCATATTCCGCCAGGTAATCTTATTAATGGTTTAGCGGCAGAGTGCCACCGTTTCATTCATTTCATTTAACTGGTCAATTTAAAAGGAAAAATGTGAAAAGTCGTTGGCAGTTGGAGTTTCAGAAAAAAATAGAAAAAGTGTTGTTTTCAGTTCAATGTCACATTGCCCCTTGCCACTTCGTTGTGCAATACAAACAAGTGACCTTTAAAGTTGTGCATTAGTTTTTATTTCACTTTACTTGCATGTGAAGTAAAAGAAAAATATATTTCACGCGAAACAGGAATTAAACTTTTGAAAAAATTGTAATCGGAAGCAATGAGCTTTAATAACTGCGAAATCATATTTTTCGCAAAAAAATGTAATATCCAAAATACATGCGTTGCATGCGGAAACGGTTAATTGGGTCTGACAGCTGGCACTTATGGTTGTACATAATATTTATTTCGCACTCATTTTTTAGACAAATTTTTATTCCACAGGAAATTATTTTTACTCACATTACACACATGCTCAGTGCAAACAACAAAGGTTGCTTCGAACGTAAGCTTTACATGTCCTCGATGAACGTCATCATCACCATCATCATTGGCACCGTCAAAATAAATTTTGTACGTTATGCAAACACATTTTTACCATTTAATTTGTTGGCTACGTACTACTGGCACTTCGGTGCTGCTGGCATTAAAAACTCAGTTATTCATTTTCATCATGAAAATGTAATGAACCGTTATTTTTCCCTTTTAGACACGCTCCAATATTGACAAAGCTTCGCTTCCTTCCTTCACACTCCTTTGCCTTCTTCAGTGCCCATCTCTTCTCCTGAAGCATAGTTAATGGAAGTTTAATGTGTCGCACTAAAAATAATATTAATACAAAAATGGATTCTGATCCCTTAGGCGAGGCATAAAATAAAGTTAGGCAAATGATGAGCAAATAAAAAAATTAATAAATACTTTTTACTTATAATTGAGTTCATAAAACCTACCCAATGCTGAACAATAGTGAGTGAGCCACTAAAGTAAAGCACACCTTTTCAGTAATACCACCATCAACGGCGCACACTGCACTCACACAAGAGAGAAAAGAAAAGGTAAACATTTCAACAAGAGGAAAGGCATGGAACATAAAGCTGCTTACTTACCAGCTACCATCTCATTTTCATCATCATTGCCACCGCCAGTGTCAAGCTTTTACTTTCCCCGCTCGGGGATGTGTTTTTCTCGTTATTTGATTATTATTATTATTATTCCAAACCGTCAAAATAATACCTCCCAGCATGGTCGCTTGTTATCTTAGTGTGGAAAAGTGGAAAGGCTTAACCTTTTACGCATCATCTAAGCTTAATAAAATATAAAATGTATCTCTCTTCTTTTCGTGTACACAGGCAACACTCACCGCCAGAACAAAATTGTGAGTAAAAGGATTCTCATCTTCAGTATCATTTTCCCAAATAGCACAAGTCTTGTAGTCTTGTTAAGTAGATACACAAAAGGTCCAGGAGGACAAGCGGAGCTAATTGAAAAATAATATTTTGAAATGGTGTTGATCATGTTTTTAGAAAATGGAGACGGAAAGGAGCCGTTTCTATTAAAAGATTTTTTCTTCTTTCTCTCCAGATGATACGCCAAAAAAACTGTGTATTTCACATCGGAATGAATATAAAACATACTGTAATAATAACAATAATGACTGATATATGATTATGGAGCATGAAGCACCCTTGGCTTGACTGGACACACAAAATGACACCTAAAAGAAAGGGCCACTTTTTCAGTTGTTTGGGGTAGAGAGGAGAAGGGAATGTTTTTGTACTCTAATAAAAAATCTCCCTGATCGCTGAGAAAGTGTTTCGTTTTGGAGATCATGGTATTGTGGTGTTTTGTTGTTAAGTTGTATGCGGTGAGAGCGGTAAATGGAACTGAGGATCAAAAGCTCTTTGTTTGGCAAATATCATTTTCTTTATTCGTGACGCTTGGCACTACAGACGCATACAAACCTAAGCTTTCCTCTATTACGTTATGAAAGTAACAAGAACCTTAATCATCGTATCATGGAGCAGAGCTGGAGCTGGAGTAACGGAAAATTGAGTTCTCACTTTGAGAGGAGAAAGAGAACGAAACAGGACAGGCTAATAATAATATTATAACACAAAATGGAATTTATTACGCTTATCCTAGATCCATTCTTTACTCATTTCTTTTTGATATTGTGGAGGGTCTTGTAACCTTTTAACTAATGTCAACATTATTACCATCCTCCGTTGGAATTTATTTTTGGCCACTCACCACACAGCAGATTGTTCCGAAAGAAAGAAAATAGCTTAAAAATAAATAACTTATTTTATTTATGATTGGGAGAGGCTTACCGAAATGAAATTGGCTGACACCCACCAAGAAAGCAGACCCCACAGTTACAGAAGAACAGTAGCATCATTGATAACCACCCAGACAGACAATAATAATAATGACGGTGATGTGTACATTACTTACAAAGTACATCTTGTGTGTAGTTTGTTAGTTGGTTTGTTATTCGCGTGTCTTTCCTCTGAAAGGCTGTCTCACAGCCAGTCATAAAAAATAAAATATTCGTATTTTGCATTTTCTTTTTTCCCAGCGCTTGCTTCAGTTAGATTGTTGCGTTGCTTGAGCCAGAGTGAGCGAAAAGAAAGAATAAGACATGAATGAGAAAGGAAAAAGCTGTTTTATGGTGTAACTTGAGTGATGAGATGATTACAGACTGCGAATGACTTGATCACGCACGCAAGCAACACTACTTACTCATTACCTGTACAATACAATTTTACACAAAAGCTAATAAGCATTCATGTATTGTGGCAGCTTGTAAAAATGCATAGATTTTTTTGATTTGCTAAAAAATATAGATTTTCAGGGTAGTTACATGCATCTATTTCATTTATTGACCGGTGGAGTTGATGACTGAAACTAACTGAGCAAAAGTTTATTCTTGGGTTTCAGTTTCCTTTTTGCCCCAGAGAGAAGCAAAAAACGGAACGGAGAGGCAGATGACATCCCCGAGGTGGTCCTAGTCTCTCACATGTCTTTAACAAGCCTTCATGTTTCTGTTGCACAAGACAAACCCCCTTTTTTACTTTGTTACTACTTTCTTGGACGTCCCGACGTCCGACCGTCCATCCATCGCCTTATCAAATTACATTTGCATGTTGTTTATGAACATCTTGTCATGACACATCCTCGTGAAGCTGTGTCAATTTGCGTAAAAATGTGTAATTTTTCTGAAACTGTGTGCAGAGGTGTAATTATCCCTTAGCTGTTAATCATAATGAGCAACAATTTCGGCCATGATGTGAGGTATCAGCAGCAGCACGGAGCAAAATGAAATTTTTATGTTTTTATCTTTTCCTTCTGATTCTGAGTAAATGCTTATTAGACAATTTACTTTTTTAAAATGATGATTAGCCAGCTAAGCTTGTGTTAATTAAAGTTTTGTTGACGATGGTTGGTTGGTGGTTTTGTGTCATGTCAGTATTTTTGTGCCACCTCCGTCATTGTGTGTGAGTGAATGACCATGCGAAATGGTAATCAGTTTCAGAGCGTGGTAAAATTATGCAGATTGGTTCATGAAAGTAGCCAGTAACGTTTCAGCTCTCATTCGACGCTGATGAGAATGACGAAGATGAGGACAGGTGCGTAATTTTAGTTGTGGCGATTGCATAGTGAAGGGTTTCAGAAAACCAGAAACCAAGGCATTGTTTTAGGTGACGACGGTTATTATTATAATGTGTGTACACCACAATAATAATTATAATTAGAAAAAATATTAAATTCAATTATCCTTGGTTTGCTTACACATCAGTTAGTTAGTTGGCAGCAGCAGCAGCTCAGTTCTCTCTCTCTCTCTTTGTGTGTGAACAAGGAAGTGGTCACACCATCTCGTCATCATCATAAACATCACCTGACATTTGATAATGTGGGACATGTTAAAGATTTCAATGCAGGGTCTTCGTCCTACTCACTAACTAAAAGATGAATTATATTGCTATTATTATAGTATTATTATATAGTATGTGTTTAGCAAAAAAAACAGTAATTATAAATTAAATTAACTATTTAGATAGTAAAGTGCCGTAATGCGTGGTGTGCTGTGTGCCACAGAGCAGTCTCATTGGCTGAATGTAATTAAATGAAATAAATGCTCACGCTTCTTTAAAAATCGCACTGCATGCAAATGCGAATGTAAGGACACCAAAATGAAAAAAATCATTTTAATTTGGAAAGTAAAGGTGGAAACACAATAGGGTTTAATTATCGAATGAGGAAAAATTAAAAAATAGCGAAATCAATTTTTTAAAAATTCGTTGAAGCAACCTGCAGAAGCAGCACTTGGCAATGTGGCATTAATACTTCACATATTCATATTCATTAGAAATAAAAATGGAATGGTGGTTTCGAAAGAGCTTTCTAGATCTGCATGTCGTGACGACGTGTGTGCATATTAATTTTAACGCGTACATTTTAATTAGATGGTTTTAGCAGTGGAACACCTGAATGTTCCGAAACTCCCTCTCTTCTCTTTCTCTCATTGTATTTTAGTTATTTATTCAAAATGGCAGAAGAGAATACAAAATATTGTATTTTGTGATGGACACACGAGCATTTATAATGAGCTATTTCTAAGTAGAAAAAAATACTTTAAATTGGCAGGTGAGAGTGAATATGAAAAGAAGGAGGTGGAAAATATGGAAGCTTATTACTTATTACCAACTCAAGCTTCATGGCTCCATTGTCGACATGCTCCGCCAACTTAACGTTCCTCGCCTTATTTTGCTCACTCATCATTAATAATCTTATTATTGTTATATAATAATAAATAATGGCCAGTTAATACAGCCTGACAGTTCCACTCAGTTGAGAAGAGTCATACTTTCCCTTGTACAGAATACACATCGTGCAAGCACTATCGAGTTGTTCGTTTTGTATTGTATTTGGTTATTGTTCCACCTCTTGAGCAAAGTAAGGGGCGACACAACGAACGAATGGAGCCATTCGAAGTTAACTCTATTTATATGCTATAATAATGATAATGACGAAGGTGAATACTCGCTTTACAAGGAAAATGAAATGTGCTTTTTCTTTTCTCCATGCCTCCTTTTTGTTCCGGTCGGTCATTAAAAACTAATGAATACTTTTTATCCACGAATTAAGCAGAAATTAAAATGTTCTCATTTGGGTTTAGCGGACCGAATGTGTTGAGTGTGCGGGTTACTAAAATCTTATTAGAGACTAAAGTGAAGACTATATTTTACATGGACTTATATTATGGTCACATCATGGAAGCTAAAGCTGGTGAGTGGTGACTAGTGACTATAAGCACACAAAGTGTAACTTTCTTTCTCGCTCCACAACATTTAGTATAATTTTATTTTACTATTCTGGAGGCATTGCCACTGAATGGATTGCAGCTTGTTGTACTGTCGCTTTCTGTTTTGTATTTGTGTGTGCATGTGCAAAAAGCTATAAATAAAATACATAGTGAATGAGGAGTGAGCAGTGATATAAATGTTTCACAATTTATTATGGCTACATAAGGAAGAGAGAGTGGCTGCAGAGGAGCAATAAAAAGAGATGCGCTCCTCGAACGATCGTGTTTTACCACGGAGGTTGAGTATGTGGATGATGATGAAGTGGGCATGACATGAGTACAACACTCGGGAGACATGTCCTTTTGAAAAGGCTGGAAAATGAGCTGTCCAACTGAAATCACCGCAGAAATGTATTAGACCCGAAGGACCGTTCTTCATGAGGGCGATCAGAAGAGAACGGCGAGGCGAGGACGATGATCACGATGACGAAATGTAAAGTAACTCATAACGTAAAAAGTTGGTTGCGTAAAATAAAGAGCGAAATGGAACAACAAACAAGAAAACATGTAAATAAATATAATAAGCATAAAACTTTGACCGGCTCGCTTGTTGAGCCTGAGTCACTGTCGAACACGACAATTGACACCTTTCGAGGGAAAAGGGAACAAAAGATTGTATTCAAAATCAGCTCAGTTATTCACTGCCTTAGCCAATCGGACAGACGGCCAAACTTTTCAAAGTCGCTAAAGGCATGACATAAAATAAAAAGTTTGCTTTTTGGGGTTGAGTTAGGCACACAAAAGGGAAGCAAATGAATTCGAGATGAATGGAAAATCGAAGCGGTAAAAGAAGAGTGGCAATGGCTATGTTTCTCTCCTGCTGTGGTCCACAATAGTCGAAACGAATAAATGATGGCTTAATTATTATTATTATCGTGGTCCACAATCTAGCTAGCTTCTATAATATCCATCTGCATCAATATTCGTTTTCTTGAGAAACAACCTTACTCAAAACTAGCCGATGCGTTGCTACAACTTGCAATTCCATTTTTACTCGAGAGTTGACAGATGGACAGGAAAATCAAATACCTA
>VYYJ01002061.1:0-24360 GCA_021029165.1 Cyphoderus albinus | reverse complement strand
TGAAAGGATTTCGACGCAGGGAGAGCAGAGACTTTCAGTCATGTCACTTTACTCGGCTAATCAAAGTTTTCGTCGTGCACTTCACCTGTCTGAGCTAAATACGCGAACGAGAATCAAAACCCTTTCTCTAGTCAAGTCCACATTGTCAATTTGGAACACAAACAATGCACGAAAGGTTTGAGACGCGGACGATAATGATGATAACTTGGTGAGGTTAACTTGGTTTGACTATGCCAACAAAACAACTCAGCCTCACTGTAGACTTCCAAATTGTAGAATTATATTAGGTATAATACAAACAATCAACTTTTTTCAGATTCAGTCAGCCAGTAGTAATGACACGAAGGAAAAATGTCCCTCAACTATAACTGCAGCAATATAAAAAAAATGTGTGCCACACCGAGTTACAAACAGTCACAACCCAGCCACAAAAAAAATGTCTACACTTACTTACATACAATGCAAACTGAAATTGAGAAAAAAAATATACTCGCGGAGATATTTTAACATTTAACGATGACAGTGAAGCGTGTATATGTATGTACTTACAATAATGAGCAACAAAGACAAGACATTAATATTTTGAAGATGAAGATGCACACTTACACGGACCGATCATTGTTTGTCTTGAAAGAGTTTCAGAAGGGAAAAGGTGTCAGTAAAACTATTATTAGCATGATTAAACAAAACAAAAAATGTATTCACAAAATACACATTATCATATTATCATCACATCGGCCGGAGTTGGACACAGCTTATCTTAGCACTGCACGCACACGCAGTTTTCTAGGCGTTATTAAACACTTGTTGCCAAAAGGCAAATAAAAAATGTGTCTGGTGATGCGCGGCGAAACAAAAAGCTAAGGTGAATGAATAACGGAAGATTTTCAAGAACAGAGTTGAGATAGGTTTTTAACACTGCACGCACACGCAGTTATTAAACACTTGTTGCCAAAAGGCAAATAAAAAATGTGTCTGGTGATGCGCGGCGAAACAAAAAGCTAAGGTGAATGTATAACGGAAGATTTTCAAGAACAGAGTTGAGATAGGTTTAAATATAAAAGCACTTCATTCAGGAAGTTGGAGAAGAACAAAATGGACACACTCGTTTACAACTACGTTACTATAGTGGACAGAGTGAATCCAAGAGCCAAGTGGAATAAGAAAATTGAAAAATGTTGGTCAGTAGTGTGAGTTAAGCAAATGGCAAAGAATATTCTGCCTATTTCTGGTTGAGCCTCTGGTCTGAAGAACTGAAACTGAAACACTTTTGGTCACACAACCTCACCTCAGCGTGTAAATAATCACTCACTTGCTCAAGTCACTCTCAGAGATAGAGGTGACAAAGAAAAGGATGTGCGACGCTTCTGTTCTTATTATGATGTGTCCATTCTTCTAGTTTCAGGCTAACCGAACCGATGGCTTGGCTTAGGGTAAATAGAAGAAATAAACTTTTCGCTCTTTCGTTACGTTATGTTGTTACCTCAAAAAACGATGCAATGCACACGGCTCACTTTTCAAATGAGAAATGAGACTTTAAATTCTTAACGATACATACGATGTATGTGCATTTAAATTTCAGCTATGATACAATACAGCAAGGTAGTTTTTAGTATTGCAATAGAATATTAATATAATGTGCAAAGGTGTTACTGTTACATTATACATGTGTGTTTATGAGTTATCCAATCGAAAAAATCCAACCCTTCGACTTCATTATTAAATTTTATTTGTACGTAAAGAAAGAAGAAAAAATGCCAAAGTCTGGTTCTTGTTATTGAACCTCGTGAGCCAAAAGCCACAGCCTCAGCCAGAGCTACCCCGTCTTTGCATGAGTCTAAATGCCCTTCTCTTGTATAACTTGCTGTAAGCTGTAACAATGCAAATGCAAAAAATCGCAAAGGTAGTACAAAATTACGTGGACGAAAGAAAAGTAGGGAAAATGAATGAAAAAGACTGATACAGATGCTGATGATGACGAAACGAGCGAGAAATCAGAAGAGCCCGAAGAGAAAGATGCATGTGTGTTAGCTGCGTACTTATTGCATTAAATATTTGCTTCTTGTCTGATTGTGTATTCTAAACTGCTGGTGCCTGATTTAACGGGAATTTACCCAGTAATGGTCAAGTGGGTAAGTAAAGTTAAGGTAATACAACGAAAAAAATATTTGCACCACTGCAACAGAGAGCAACTGGCTGAAACTTTAAACTGAACTGTTGCAAGTTTAACTTTTGAGGCAGTCAACAAGAAAAGTTGACTTTTTTGAGTTGAGTTAAAATGTAACTTGTTTCTGTCTCACTCTCTGACAGAAGCCCGACGGACGGGATTCACTTCAATATTTACATTTTTTCCTTCTTTTCTTCCTCACCTACAAAATCACAGCCGCAGCAGTTTGTTAATCAGCAATAAAATTGCAGATGCAATGAATGTAGGTATTTATTATGAACTTTATAACTTGCGGTTGGGAGGATTCATTTTCAAAATATGATCATTTCAAAGCGATAGATTTGCCCCTGTTATGATATGATATGGCTATGACATAACGAGTTATCAAATGCTCACACTCACTTCCAAACGTTGCAAATAGGCAAATAATGAGGTGTACGCATTTCATTTAAATCGAAAATAAAACTCATCGTCAGTAATACAAATTGTAACAAGGTGGAACACGAAACATCTTTCATCAAAGGAAACAAATACAAATTATATGTAATAAATAATTTCTTCTTTACTAAATGCAATGGGGCAGTAAGGTAAATGTAACTCGACAAAAAATACCAAATAATTTCACGCAGAGTGCAAGGTTTCATGTGAAAACTATAAAAGGGAGATAGATGTCTACTTAAATAACAATGTGCAACTTTAGAATGCATAAAGTTCACATTCATTTTATGGCCAATGTGAGTGATGAATGCTTTTCTCTCTCAGTCAGTCAATTGTTATTGCGTTGTAGTAGATACTGACCGATCATGAGATGATAAGGAGAATTTTCTTCTTAAGCTGAAGCTGAGTTCATCTCACCTTGCTTTGCCTCGCCTTCACCTTAAGCGAAATGGGCAAAACTGAGTCAGAGCACTTCTCCTAAATATCATTCAAAAACGAATACATAAAAGTAAAATACTGTTGAAACACATAAAATCTTTCTTCTTGCTGTTAGTTATCGAACAAATGAATGAGGAAAGACCATGGGCAAAAATGCGAAGTAAAGTTGATCCTCATCCCCATCTTCATCCTCATGCGAGCGAAGGTGTCAAAAGGAGAGAAAAAGTTTACCAATATTTTGAAGTAGGTACTTGAGCAACTTATTTTACCTGAGGTACTCGAATCCAACCAAAAACCCAATAAGTATCAATAATCTAACCAAACCCAAAGACCTCTTAAAAACTAACCTACACTTAGACTGACAGGTTGAATAAAATATCGACTGCATAACATTTTATATCTTTCCAAACAATCACATTATTTACCCACTAGTACCTACCTACTTTCGAGATGAGACGAACAAAGATGCAATTTGCGAGATAAGCCATTCTGCGGATGGGATAAGCATCAGTCAGGATAAGCTTATCTTACGTGAACTGAGGCTGAAGCGATTTCGTAATAAATATGAGATGAGAGCAAGTTCAATGTTATTCACAAATACAATACAATTCAAAAATATAGCAATGAATGGCAGAAAAATGCACACCCTTAACAAATTTTCGACGTAGCGTAACTCTTAACGTGCAATATGGCTGCGTTTGTTTTAACATTCAGATTTCAGATTCAAAAATGGTTGTCCCATTTTTATTGTTATGCACATAATGCAAGCAAGGCAGGCATCATTCATGAAAAAAGCTTGAAGATGGTTATTAAAGAAAATATTTGCTCAAATTCGAAAATCATATAGTAAATACTAATGCGTTGTTTACTCATACTGGGACACGGGATTGCAATTGCAAAGGTGAGGTTATTAAATGAACAAAACTTTGCAGCCCACCTTTTCGGTTCAGATGTTATGCCCACATCTTGAAATCTTCCTCTTGATGACCTGTATCAGAAAATAGAAGGAATCCTACGCTCGCTTTGTATTTATTTTATTTTAGGCATTACAAATGAAGATTAAGTTTCAGCTTTAGTGGAATGTGAACGTAGACAATACTAAGAAAAATTTCAAAATTTATTTGTTTATTGGTGTGTGGGTTGGGTATGTAAACTAAGTTAATGTGTATTAGAGAGGCTACGGAATTACTATTATTAACTAGTATTTCTTTCCTTTCAGAGTGGATACGTTTTTATAAAAAATAAATGGCTTCGTCTGACGAAAATTGATGAACTTGTTGAGCATTGTTTAACTCGGGGGATGATGCCATGTAATGTAGCATTAAAGTAAGTTCTGAAGAAGGTGGAGGTGGAGGACGTGATACACATGATCATCATGATAAAAAGGAAAAATTGAAATGGCTTTACCCTAACTTGAACAGTTATGTGTATTTTATGTAGCGTGAAACTTTTTCCATCGTGGTAATAATTTGTTAAATAAAAATCTCTTCATTTTCTCTTTTTTGTATCTTACGATTATATAGTTTGTTTGTTGTAATTAAGGAAGGTATTTTATTTTAATTGTAAAGTATTTATTGATTGATTTGATTTTTTCCTTGAATTTGGCTTTCCACTGTATGTACATCGTTAGTTAATCATCTTCGTGTTATACTAATAGAATACAAAATGAACCAACCTTTTTAAAACGCTTTTCAATAAACAGCTTTAGATGAAGTATTAGCTTTAAATTAGTTGATCGAGGCGAAAGATTAAAAGTAAACTTGTAAATTTCATTACACTACTACTGAAATGCATTTTGCTCATGCTTATTCGCAAAAAGTTAATAATTGTCGTTTTTGAGCATAATCAAGTCCTGCCCACATTTTTCCCGTCGTGTAATAATCAGAATGGAAGAATTTTCCTGGCGTCATTGACGCAGTTCGCCGAATTCCTTTCTTTTGTATTGTAAGCTGAAGCTGCAAACTTGCACCACCGCTTACATAGCTGCAGCCAGCCGCTACTAGTTGTGACAATGATGTATATCGTTAGTTATAATGTATGAGTGTATAATTATTATTTTTATTATGCTGATGAGTTTGTAAAAATGAATCTTCTCTTCGCTGGTATTTGGTATTGGGATGGGTGAATAAATGAATGGCTGTGAATTTACCTGTAAAGGAAAGAGGTGAGATTTTGTGTGAGTAATAGAAAAATAATCAGCGGAAAATTGACTACCGCAGAGCCACTGTGTCTTATTTCAACTGTATTGCATACCCATTCAACTTTGTTGCAGGCAGATTGGAGACGCGGAGAGTAATGAAATGAAGGAAGCTACGGAACGAGCGACCGACCGACCGATGATGAAGAAGCCAGTTTCAGTCCCGTTACTCGAAGCCAATAGTATCGTGTGTGCGGCATAATAATAATCTTAATAAATAATAAAATAATAAATAAGAAGATAGTTGAGATGAGCAGGCTTTCTTCAAGCGGCAGTTTTTGTACTTCGCATATTTTGCATACTGAACTGACTCATGTCATGGCCATGGCTCATGGTCCCTGGTCATGTACGCAACAATAAAAAAGATTTCATTCATTTCGTGTTTTCACATGACACAACTATGAAAAATGCCATGCGAAAGAAAAATATGAAGAAAGTTCATTTTTTACTATTTACAAGTGTCAGAAGAGAAAGACAAAAACTTGGCAGTTTGGTGGCTGGGATCTACGTCGGTGACGAGCGCAAAACCAATGAGATGACGCAAAATGGAAAATCATAGTAAAAAGTTGACGTTCTTAATTCAACATAAGAAGATGCATTCACGTTTAAAATCACATGTGCATTCGAGATTAATTATCAAGTCGGTCGAATTTTGAATCTTTGTGTAGTGTAGAGAAAATGGTTTAGTCACTCTAACCAAGACGGAATTTTTGCGATTAGATAAAATGAGCTGATAACCAGTCATGTTTTGAAAATTAAATGTTATTTAGCGTTTAAAAAGCATTCAGTGGGACAAATGGAGATATAAACTTTTCCCGTATCTCTATACAAATTACCTACACCATTTCACAACAATGTTCCAAATCTATGCATATGTATAGGTTCTCAATAAGCATTTTTATGTCTCGCAAATGAAATAATTTATTTTCACTTTGCATTGACAGCAATTTCCTTATTACTCTGAAGTTACGAAAACTATACCTTTTACACGCACTCCTGATTTTTATCGGCTCCGCTCCGCAACAACTTGTTGAGCTGAGCATTCTGATACGAATCTAGAAAAGTCACAGACGATTAGCACATAAAAAGGAAAGAGTCAGTGAGAAGATGGAATGAGAAAGATTTTCACTGCTCCTTTTTTGCTGACTCAGTGATCAACATAATGGCCAAAACATCGTCGCTCCTTATTCACTCACTACTAGAGCTACGCACATATGAAATAAAATTGAGGGGATGATTGATAAAAAGATAAGTAACGTGGTTATTATTAGTCTCAATGACCTGCATTATTCTCGGCATTATTCTTTACGTATGTATCAATAACAATATTAAAAAAGAGAAAAACACGAACTGACGAACATGAACTTGGGATTGCAATTGGGATGCATCACACAACAACACTAAAAACTATGACGAAGCGAAGAAGCCGAAAGCGCATTTCTCTCTCACCATGAATGAATGAATGTGTCAATGGGACTTGAAAGCAGTAATCAGTAAGTGAAATGTGAAATGTAGATGAAGACGAACACTCACCATTGCCAACAACATCGACTTTAATTTTAGCCTTACCTTTATCGTGGCTCCAATAATTCCATTCTCATATTCAATTGAACAATGCAACGCAAATTTTCGAGTTGTCTGTGCACACTTGATTAAGTCCGTAATCAAAATTCTCAGAGATGAAGCGCACTGACCCAATTTTTTTCCTTCCATTGTAGTTTTATGACTTAGTAAAGAAAGGTAGAATTTTGTGCCAGTGTTCATTCATTGAATGCATCATTTAGCCCGTGTGACATTTTTCGTGGCCATCATTATCATTACTACGCACGCTTCTGCTGCTGCAACATCACATCACGTCGAACTAACATTTGCCATTGTTGCCGGAATTAGAGTTTTTTGTTTTTGCAGGACAGAAATGTCTTTTTATTTTTTGCCAACATCACGAAAAAGTGCATGCAAAAGAACATGTTGATCTTGCTTGCTCCACATTCGGGAAAAAGTAAGAGCAAAATGGAGACGAAAATAGAGAAATAAAAAAGTCCGACTTAAAAAAAAGATTAAAAAGGGCCAGCAGAAGCAGAAAGAGAAAGAAAAGTTCTGGTTTTGTGGCACACCACCACCACCATAGACCAAGAGCACGAATTTGACTAGCATTAAAACACAGAAGCACTTTCAGATTTGCATTAAAAAGAAATAAAACTAAAAATTGCAAACTAAATAAAATCAAGTAAAATTATAACGCAGAAAAAGCCAAACTGTGACAAACATTTACGTAGTCTTTTATGTTTCGAGCGAGACAAGGAAGTTAACAAAACAAACATCCAAATATGCAAATTATTTCAAATGCAGGGGAACATTAACAGGTAAACTAACTATTTCCTACTAGACTACCTATCTATTTGCGAAGACAAAATAATCACGAAAAGAAACAAGGAGCCGTGTTCAGAAAAGAGAAAGAAATTATTACTGCATTATTAAAAATATAAAGGTGGTTTAGGGGGAAAGAAACCGACACCGCACACGAACGCTCGAATTTCTGCGGTTTTCGTCCAACTAACAACAACAATGCATTTCCTCTCCTTTAATTTGCATCCAAGGAACGACAGTGACAATGCTGGTAATGAATGACGGGGATTCTACTATTAACAACAACAATAACAATCTAATTATTCAAGGCTTGTTAGATTTCAATTTTGACAGTTTCCTTTTCTTAGTTAGTTACAGTCTTTATCTTTGTGTTTGTTAGCTAAAATGCTAATCTGTCATTAGCTTACCAGCATATAGCATATGAACTGTGTAAAACTGCAAAACCCAGAGCCTGCGGCTTTCAAAAGAATTACGGAAGATGAAATGTCCACAAAAGAAAAAAAATTATCATTATCATTTTCCCTTAGTCGTTCATTTCTTTCCGACTCAGATTACAGAGTCGTATCGTCGTCATCTGCGAGATCCCCCTTTGACGTGTAAATATTTAAATAAAAGTTGATCACTTTAGTTAGAAGGAATTATTCTTTCATTACAACCGCCATTTTTCTTTTTTAAAACATCTTTTCTTTTTCTCCCTCGGCTAAATTACATACGTACTGGCACTTTTGGCTATCTTGATAATCATATCACATTATAACATCGCATCTTCTTTCACAAACCGTTTTTCAAAAGTGAGTCAGTGCGAGTAATAAAAGTCACTTTTTATAATTCATTTACTTTTTTTAAATCATGCAGGCCCTTTTAAAATAGTATAAGTTTAGTTTAACTGTACCTAGAAACTTTTGAGTGCATGAATAGAATGGCAAATGGCTACAACTCGACTGACTCAAATCCATCCATTCGTCATAATTTCTGTGCATTGTTCCTTATTTTTTCTTTCAAGTTTACCTTTATTTCATGAATTCGTTTATGGACTGATAAAGGAAACCGCGTAGAAAAGGCAATTAAAGCAAACAGTTTTACGGATGGAAGTATGAGATGATTTCGAGATAAAATCCGAAATTCAAATATTACTTGCATTTACAATAGATTCACTTAATTTTGTACAGTGAATGACAAGAAGTCAATGGTTTCTTCGTTACATTCGCCATTGCCAAATGTGAAAATTTCTGGCAGAAGGCAAATTGTTTCTTGGTTTGATGAATTTTAGATGATTTTGAGGATATTTTATATTTCATTAATAATAAGATAGGCAAATGAAAACTACTCTCTACAAATAACACACGAATTAATTTTTAATATAAACTTTAATTGTTGCACAAATAATCGCAAACAACCTGAAAGTATTAATTAATATTATGTAGGTTGGGTATGATATTAAGTAATGATCTTGACACAATTTTTTTGCCAAACTTCAAAGAAAAAGTTTTCATAAAAACTCCTTCAAAACATATTATGTTACGGTAAATGAAATATACAGTAAGTAAACTGGCTGCTTACACCATTGCAATTGCATCCGACAAGATCAGTTTTAATTAAATCGAAAGCATTATATTATAATGATTATTAGACGATTCATCTTTAAGATGATCATTTCAAACTAAGCAGCTACAACAATATTATTATAGCAATAGGAGCTTCAGGCAAAATTGCCGATTCGTGGTGGTCGGGATTGAAACGTATGAATGCATAACTGTTTGCTTTGATATCAAATTATTTGCCGATTAGCTATTTTTTGCTCATCCTAGCCAGTCGCGTAAGATTTAAAGTTTTAGAGTCACAGTCGATCAGAAAGATACTAATGAAACAGTACTTTTGAAAGAGGAGAATTCCTTCTCGTTCTTGTCGGTTTTTCATAAGATCCCATAACAGGACGCAAGTAAATCGTATGTAATGGTGATTATAATAAATACTAAAACTAAGGTATAATAAAAGTGCATGAAAGAAGCGTAACGCAATAAATATTAAATACGCGAAGAAATCAAATCGGTGTTGAAATGAAAAATCTACAAATTAGATCCACTCATTCGCTCTGATTTAAAAACTCTAATCCATCTTATTCTCCGATAGCCACTTCCCCCTTTGATCAAATGAGCAGAAAGGCAGAAAGGATTTAACCTAATTTTCGACTAAACAGGAAAATCGTAACACCGGCCGAAGCCGAACAGGTAAACCAGTCAAATTAAGCGTGCTTAGGATGTTGCATGGTCAAGCATTTCAGAACTCAGATATGATATGAATAGGTAGATTTTAATGCAGCCAGTCACAACACAACAACTAACAAAGACAACGGTATCATATCATGTTCTATTTATTTCGCAATTGAGCTTTATAAATTATAATATAACGTAGGTATAATCTCATCTCATCAACACCTATGCAAAATCTTTAATACATAACGTAGCACAGTACAAAGCTGGCATTCTGAGCCTTTGCAAAAATGCCTCAATTTTTTTCGCATTATCGGAACGTTAAATTACTGACAAACAATTATTAAATATTGGTCGTTATTTTTTTAAAGAGTCTTTTAAAAAGACGATACAAACAGTTATAAAATATCGCTAATTCATTAATATACAGTTGCATACACTTAGTGGTGAGACTTTCGGGTCTCAAATTTTTTTTCGAATTTCTGGTCGAGATAAGTACCAAAATGACCGGAATAACACACTGATAACGAATCTGAAATAAAAAGTGAAATTAATTTGAACGTTTTTGAGTTATGGCGGGAAAAGTAGTTTTTCAGAAAAGTCTGCAGACCACGTGATATTGGGTATCAAAGTGACCGGGATAACACGGAGAACACGAATGCGTTGACCAATTTTGAAAATATTGCTCCGTTTTTGAGAAAACTTGAAAATACGGTTTAATTATTTCAAAATTAAAACTTATAAAATTTAATCATGTGGTATACCAAAATGACGAAAATATGACGCTGATCAAGAATCTGAGTGCCTGATTTCGAAATTATTGCTTTAGGGTTTAGCAAAACTAAAAAACTGAAAAAATTCAATCATTTGTCAATTTTTGTCATATCGTTTTGAAAATAAACCTGAAGTTTTAAAGTTTGACAACGGATTGTTGATCAGCGTCATATTTCCGTCATTTTGGTATACCACATGACTAAATTTTATGAGTTTTAATTTTGAAATAATTAAACCGTATTTTCAAGTTTTCTCGAAAACGGAGCAATATTTTCAAAATCGGTCAACGCATTCGTGTTCTCCGTGTTATTCTGGTCACTTTGATACCCAATATCACGTGATCTGCAGACTTTTTTGAAAAACTACTTTTTCCGCCATAACTCAAAAAAGTTCAAATTAATTTCACTTTTTATTTCAGATTCGTTATCAGTGTGTTATTCCGGTCATGTTGATACCTATCTCGACCAGAAATTCGGAAAAAAATTTGAGACCCAAAAGTCTCACCACTAAGTGTATGCAACTGTACATATAATAACCTATTTATGTGATACATTCCTCAATGACAGCGGATAATTCACTTTCGTCAACAACAAGAAATCCGGCTGTGGTGGATTCGCTGATTTCATCCTGGCTCTGAGTAACATTCTCCAGCCGAGGAACTTCAAACAGGACCACGTGGTCGTTTCCGGTTTCTGCTGACATTGTTGGTATTATCATCCCTGGTGAGGAGGGGGAGCATGACGATACTGCAGTTTCCATTTCCACAGATTCATCCTCTAAGTCCAGGGTTATCGTGTGAGTGGCGGAGGAGGAGGAGGGCTCCGAGGGTTCTTTGTCGTTATACTCGGGGTGGTCAAACTGCATGTGAATTACGAGGGCTCGAGGCGTCGTGTAGGTTCTGCGGCAGAGAGGGCATCGCACACTGAGGAGGTCTCCGTGACTCTGCTGCATATGCGTGGTGAAGGCTTCCACTCCGCGACACTTTGTCGCACAGACCGAGCAAGTAAAAATTCTGTTCAGTGTCACTTCTTCTCGAGTGTGTTGCGTCAGCAAGTGACTTCGTAGATACGACTTTCTCGCAAACGCTTGTCCACAATCTGAACAAATGAAATCCTTCGACTTCTCGTGACTTTCCCGGATGTGCCTCTGCAAACTGACAATTTGCTGAAAGACCTTTTTGCAAATTCCACAAGTTCGTTTCGAAACGTCCACTTCTTGAATATGCTCCATTCTCTTGTGGTTCTGGAGTTGAACTTTATTGGTGAAAGTTTTGTCGCAGGCATGACACGCAAATGAAGTGCGCGTTTTGGAATGTGCGTAAATAGTGTGCAATCGCAGTGCACGTCTATGACGAAACTTGGTGGAGCAGTGGGTGCAACTGAGCTGTTTGTCAGCCAGTTGTGGAGCGACATCCTCCAAACTTGCGCCAGGGTGCTTCAAGTCAATGTGTGTTATTAAATACTCCCTCCTTGCAAAAATAACGCCACACAGTTGACAGGAAAACCTTTTGATTTTTAAGTGATGCTCTCTGTAATGGCGTCGCATGGAGCCAGCGGCTTGAAATTGTTTGCTACACACTGGACACACGGTTTGTCCACGGGGAGCCTCGACTGGCAACTTTTCTGTCTTAATTAGTTGATTTCTTGCCCTGGTGACATTCCTGCGTTTCGACAGTGGACCTGGACCACGGCGTGGGGCCAACGTTACTGCTGATGTAACCAACAAATCGACATCGTCATGTAATCCAGCATTTTCCGTAGGTGAAGCTTTCAATCCACTAGTAGCGTCTATAATTAGATATCAAACAAAAGTGGCATATAACTATATTCATTCTTAATTGATTTATCTAATGTATTTAAAATTATACCTTTCTTTGTCCTCCCTCCTGTTGCGAGTCCAGTGGCATCTCTCTGAGACTCTGACCCAGATCTGACATAGTCACCAAAGAAATGATCCACAGCTTCTTGCATCGAGTCTTCATTGCACTGCCTGTCGTTGCCACCCACCACCTCCGATTTGACTCTTACAATTGCCAAATTATTTTCTGTGTCACCCCCTCCACCTCTTCCATCTTCACTTGGAATACCACAATTATCTTCGTTGTACTTCAAGTACACAGTTCTGGCAAAAGGAACTCGACATTTCGTGCTCCTAGACACATCTGATGCTAAATGCTTTCGCAGGGAGAAAAAGACAGACTCGGTGCCAGCGGTGACGCCACCACTATTATCATTGCCGTTATCATCGTCGTCCTCATCTTCATCATCAGTTTCGTAAAAGTTGTCTACGTAGAGCTTCCTCCGAATTTCGTTGATGTTCTCGATTAACTTTGAAATCTGCCTGTGGATGTTCCAAGCTTCCAAGACTTGCTCTTCGCAAATGTGGCAAAGGGCTACCCACTCGGAGGGGTTTCCGTTGTTCCTTAAAAATCGGTTGAACTCCGTATCGGAAATTGGCGTCCAGGCAAGCCGCCTCAGGAAAAATGTTATCAACATCTGATCCTCCAAACTGTGCTTCGCCGTCACCTTTTTCTTCGACTTCACGTAGTTCAGACAGATGAAACATTTTTTGCTCGAGTTCATTTTCTCAACGGCTTCACTGACTTTTAAGGTCCTAACCCTATTCACATTAGATAACCTTTAATTAAATTAATCCTTTCCACAAGCACAAAACCTCAAAACAAGCTGAAGTAATGTGCTCAGGTGTTGTTGACAAACCTGTCTCTAAAGTCTAAAACATTTATATATGTACACTTTACAGAACAGATATGCCCAATTGGTAAACCTTCATGAAGACACTGGGGAAATATGAAACAACGCATGAATTTTTTTTACAGCTTGTCTTTGTGTTTTCTATACAAGCCAAGCCAAAGCGTATGAGATGAAAATGAAATTATTCAATAAATGTTACATAATTTAAATAATGTACACAATTGCCAATTTGTAAGTGCAGACAAAAATCACCAATAATATTTAATTTGTTCCTTAATTGTTTGGTAAGTTTAATCTTCAGGTTTACATTTATTATATACAAAGACACCTCTTTAGCACTTTTAATCTAATTAATCAATCTATAGACGTCGACATAATAAACTTTTAATTAAATGGACAGTAATACTTTGCAAGACAGTCGTATAGTGATGGCGAGTACCTTGAGACAATTGATTTTAGCAATGACGTACAATCCTCCACTACGCACGGCCTCCACCCTGTACATTTTCAAAAGTCTCCTGTTCAACATTTTGTCATATGAACTTTCTCCAAAAATCACTTTCTTCTCAAGGTACTTTTTAAGGCACCTGCCAAGCTTTCCACTCAGTTGGTGCACCACCGCACTCATTCCCACAAGAATAACGAGAAATATGGCAAAGCTAATCATAAGCACGAATCCAATCAGTGCCCACACCCATCCATATTTTACTCCCCGGAAGCATAAAACGGAGGCGAAGACGAACGACAGGATGTAAATTAGTTTACACAATGGAATGTACAACTGTCCAAAAACTGAGTTATACACGGAGTTGAGCACACGAAATTTGGAATAAACGAGTAAAAATTCTTCCATGTTACCACTGTCAATCTCCTTGTTCTTTCTCAATAATTTTAGCTTGGAAAGAAGAATCAAATGAGAGAAAATGGACTTTGTTGTGCAAATATATGTGACAATAATGTACAGTAGTAAATGATACACCAGCCATAGACATGTTAACCCCCATTGATCTGCTAAAGTGCCCAAGCATAGACCAAGAATCCTCCATTTCCAAGTGCGGACGAAAATGACATAAAATGGGTAACCGAGAGTCCATGGTTGACCTTGGAAGAAATAGCAGAGGGGAAGAGAGAACAAAAAATTAGTAATGATGGCGTACCAGCTCAGGTAATAGAAGAGTTTGACACTTCGCCGGTTTTCCTCCTGGAAAATGTTTCGATGAAAATGTGCTAAAAAATAAATGTAGGAAAGTGTTTGTGTAAATTATGTCAACCAAAGTTTATTTGCAGAAATTTCAAGATTCGGTGCAGTACCTCGTCCCAGATTACGAATGAGCAGAAAAGTGCCATTTGCAAGCTGTAAAGTGTTGTCTGACTGACTCCAGAAGATAAGCTGATGTATGACAAAGAGCATTCCGCAGATCACCCAAATCATGTGGAATATCAATTCCAGGAAACTTTCACTCCTCCAATACTGTTTCGCATTCAGTACAAATGAAACGCTAATTTTCAGAGTGTAAAGGGAAACATACGCGGTAGTAAACTTCCACCAGTTGTACCTGGAGTTTGCATTTATTGTAAAGTCAAAAGATTTAGACCTCGGGTTCCATAATGCGCTTACTGGATGCGCCAGTAAAAGATAAGCAACACGAAACGCCTTTCCTATAAATTCTTCTTCCATATTTCACGATTTTTTTTGGAAATGTTGGAGATAGAGATAGATAAAGGTTGTTTAAAAATCGTAGTGACCACTGAGACAGTTAACATCAGAAATCGACAAACCCGTTTTAGGCAATGTTGCCGAAATTCCTTCAGTGGAGACTCCGAGCTGAAATTTTTATCATTTTACACATCTACAAATTATACAATTATCGGATTTGGAGATCAGATAAGTAATTTATGTACTTGGGCTTGGGTTGTAGTGTCTGCCACATATCCTAAAAACGTTCACAGGGAAGTTTTGTATGCAATAAAGAATTATTAAATATTTAAATACTACCTTGAACTCCATTTCATATATTTTTGCCGTGGCTTATTCACGCCCGTGTTTTTAAAATGGGTTTTGCAAGTTGTGTAATTTCATCATAGTAGTATTTAGTGGGCCTTTCCGAGGCCTGTGAGTGAATTTTGAGCTGGTGAAATATTCATTGAGGCAACGTCCTTCCTCGCGATGGTGAATTGATGACTCCCCGTGTGCTTTTAAATAATGTAGGTATTTAATGTTTGTATATTCTGTTGCATTGGATTGGAAATAAAGTGATTTTAAAGCATTTGTTCGGATGTTTCGTTTTTTATTAAATTTTCAAAACTTTTTTTCTTCTTCTATTGCAAAAACAAGGAGCGAGATTAATATTATTTTAGACAAAAACAGAAACACGCGTTTGTTGGTAAATTGACTTAAATTTGTGGATAAACATTTACACGAAGATGATAATAATACAGTAACCATTAACCTACGAACTAATCATTTTATTACAGAGTTTTATTACAATAATAATAATAATTATCAAGTTGCATATATCTTTAGTGTAGTACGTGTATTTACGTACAATATGAATAACTTATTGTAATTAGTTAGTGTACTTATATGAATGCGAAATTCTCGTGTCATGCCGCTTCACCATTCTTCTTTGTTTCTCTCTTTAATTTGATTTCTTCTTTTTAAATACCTTTTGTTTCTTTTTGTCTGAGTAAGAGATATTTTACGTACATTTCGGAGTATCTAGTTTTTTATATAAGTGTTTCACAATTCAACTTTCATTTCCTCTTCCAGGGACTCATCGCCAACATTTTTTACACTTTTAAAAATCACCATCTCAAGATTAAGATATTTTAACAACAGGCATTGGACTCGATTCTCATCGCCGCCACCGCCGCCGCCGTTAACTTAACCTGTGTTGATGGTGTGGCTGTCATTAAAACATTTCTCTTTAAAAGTTTGCTTGTTTGTAAATATCTCATATTAATTGCAACTGTACCCACCACTTTTTATAAAAGTGGTGATCGAAATAATAATATTAAAATGCATAAATCCCGTTTCTTCCTCTCTCTTGCTAAAAAGGGAAGGCAGAAGAAAGTAGTTTAATTAATTAATTAATTAACTAAAGGATACATTGAACAACTACAGTGGTATCTGTGAAAAAAAATTGTGGATACAGTTGCAAAAATACGTTACAATACAATTACAAAGGTACAACCAAACTAACAAAAATGTGGCAATTTGTTAATAACTCGCAATTTTCACAGTTTAACAGCCGAGCCATGTTTTTTTTTGTAATTATTTTTTTAAATAATTAATTACATTGTTATAATAGTAGTTTTATGGTACACTCTCATCATCGATTTTTAAGCATTCGATTCGATTTCGACCGTCATATTATTCAAAAGTACACAATTTACTGGTATTATATACTTTTTGAAAAAGGTTATTTTTTCAACTTGCTTGACTTGACAGACAACTAGATTAGCTGACTTTAATTGTAATTACTTACACAAACAAATAATGTGACCAGTCAGCACCAAATTCATACGATGTTTTAGGTTAAGGCTGCTGCACATTTTTTGTCTTGTCATTGTTCTTTTCTCTAGTCATCATTGTCATTAAAATCAAGCTTTTTCACTTTTTCCAGCAGATTTCATCCATTAGAAAGAACAGAACGGAATCTGGCCTGGCGTGACATTTTTTACTTCAATTTTCTTCAAATGTCTTCTTAAAGTACGTTTATCAATCAAAATGTAATGTGTTCACTCGTTATTTAATGTGTGTATTTTATACCGACTAAAAACTTCTTTTGAGAAAAACTATTAGATAAAAGTTAAACACCTATTCCTAATTAACTCAAGCGACTTTCACACCAATTTTTCAATTTTCAAGATTTCGTTGGGCACAATTTATAAATTTTTATACAGCAAAAACATTATTGCATGTTTTACTTACTTTCACTTATTTAACAGAAACAGCCTGAAATTATTTCAATTTATGTCTATCACGAAAACGCACAATAATTGTTACAGAGAGGAACGAAGAATAATTAAAATTAAGCCAATCCTCCGTTCTACTTCTACCGCACATTAAATGCGAACTTACTCGGAAATCATTAAATTCACAACCCTGATTGAATTTTAATTAATACTAGCTTTATACATAACGCACATTGATATAACGTTGTCAATTGACAATAACATAACCTAAATTAGACGAATAAACCAGTCATCTTCTAATATATTTTTTTCCCTTCATTTCATTGTTTTTGTAATTTTTTGGAACTTTCTTCATGCCGTTTTTTATTTAGGGGGCTACAATTAAGATAACTACCTACCTACATTAATTACCTCTTATGCTATAACGCTGAAAAATAATAATCAGCACGAAAAGAGGCGAAAAGTTGGGGGAAAATATTAAATTGAATTGAAAAGAACCAAGATTTAAGGATTTCGATTAACCGTTTCAGAGATATTGTCTTCCTTCTTGAATACCTTAACATTTACATTATTACGGGGTTTATTTAAATTAACGAAAAGCGGTAACAATTTCACGTACGCCTTACATAATTACTTACTTTAAGTTAGTAGGTGAGTGAGTAGAGTGCGTAAATGCAGGTTTTATGTAAATAGCAAATCGGTTCTACGTAAAAAAGCAGAACCTCAAAAGCAAAAATGTGGTCAACAAAACCCATTTCTTGAAAAATGCAGTAAAACAGTGCCAAGGCATACTTAAAACCAAAAAAAAACTGCTGCCTTTTCATATAGTTTTCGCTGTGAATGTCTTTCTAGTGTGAAAGGAAAAGCAAGACAAAAGCAGATCGTTACAAAATACACGGATTGTTTTTAAAACCTAAAACCTACCCTAGTGGATAAATGCACCGTGTGGCATGGCTATTGCAGTTGAAGGCAAAAGCTTTTCACCATTTTAACCGGTCAAAAATTTGAGTTTTGAAGTCTCTTCATTCAAAATTAACTCTTTCTTCACTGGTGATGATCACTTAATTAATGAAACCATTTTACTAATACTGCAATATAATAAAATTATGATTTGCTGCTCCGCTCAATAATCAAGTGGGGCTCAATACTCAATGAAATCTAAGAAACGAATTCTAACAAATGCATCTTAAACAGTATCTTTTTGCAATTAATTAAGTAAACAGGATGCCTATTACAGCAGTACGTATAATCTGTAGTTAATTATCTAGTCTTATCGTAAGTTTCATCCGTAAAATTAATTTTCCTTTCACAGCCTTATCTTTTACAATTTCAGCTCCTCTTCCAGCTCATTGATATGCTTTTCTAAGTAATTTTATTTAGAACCTTTGTGCAATTCTAGTTTCACACAACACAAGTTTGGGATTTTCCTTCATTAAATATATTATTAGTTAGTTTAGTTAGATGGACGCATAAATATTAAAAGATTATATCATAAATTATGATTCATAATATCCTATCATCGTATCATTGTTAATTAGTAGCAGTAATACAATACAAATTACACTAAAATAGAGAGAGCACGATCAAGTGTTTAGTTTCGATTTCAGATTACAAAGTAAAAGTCAAAGTTGGGAAAAGATGAACGTCTTACATTAATCACATAAAACTAATTAATGTAAGTCGTGTGAAAATAGATTCCGAAGAAATCTATATGACTTTTGTGAAAAGCGACTCTGCGCTGCGACTCGAACTTGTCACAGCTGAAATTCATAGTCCTCTGAGAGTCGATGATGCTCACTCGAGTGATTCGTTTAACTTTAATATAAAGAAAACTCAAGACAAACCTTTAAAAAACTAGTTTTGGAAATTCAGAGTTAATTATAATCAAAAACTGTTAATAATAATAATTACATACAAACGTGTTAAAAAGAAATCAGGATTTCAGTGAAATAGAAAAGAGAATACAGTGACAAAAAAGTAGGTTAAGGAAAGAAAATTTAGGAGTTTCTTAGAATCAACAAATCACAAACAAGCACAATTCATTAATTAAAGCACTTCTAAAAGTACAATGTTAATTAGCACACAAGGTGAAAAATAGATATCGTTTGATTTCATCTGAAGTGCTGAGAAAGTGGAACGAAACTAAATAAATTCTCTCTAAAAATCAGAGTAATCTACATTTTCTCACACCAACCTCGGTGGAGAATCGAACTTTTTGCCTTTTCTGCATATGTTGTCAAGTGTGTACTGCTGTTCTTAGGAGTAAGATTTGGTAATTTTAACATCTCCCTGTGTTTTCCTTCATCTCCACCCCCACCCCGAGAATTACCATTCTTTTCGTTTTGAACAATAATGTTAATGGATTGTTGTGATGGTCTTACGTTAGCCTGCTCATTACTACCATTGCTTCCAACTTTGAGATTTCCATTTTTTCTCGAAACGGAGTCTCGGTCTCCCCCTCCGGAGTTGATGTTGCTAGAATACTTTCTTTTGCTGGAGACCATTGAAAAACCTACGGAGTTGAGATTACAGAAGCAATTTACAAGTTTAATTTTAAAAAGCATAATAACGTGTCATAAAACTTCTATTTCGTCCCTTGTCTTCATTAACCGCCAAAAATAGAAGTGCGCTAGACTAAGTTAAGTGTGCTGCCACTTCCGCAAAGGAAAATGTTTTTCTTTCACCTCACATTTTACATAGCATTAATTTGAAAGAAAGACCACAAAATGCTACTGAAGCACAGTTGTAAAACTACCGAAAACCCAAGCCGCAATTACCATCAAGCATAGCATTAAGCTTTATCGCGGTGTTTAAAATCTAAACATTTTGTGTATAACAGGTCAATTATAATGAAACCAAAATCTATATAAGGACCAACGAAACCAAAAAAAGCAATGCGATCTGACAGTAACTGGCAACAGAAGACAGAATCCGATAAAATACCTGCTAATTTGCTACTCTCTTAAACAATGTTATAAATCAAAATTGAAACAAGCCATAATTTTTACCATTTGTGTGACATACACAACAAGTTATCAATTACCTCAAAAAAAGCTATCAAATATTATATCGAAACATTTTAAACAAAACGTAAATTCTTAGGAAGTGACTGAAAATTAATTAATTACACTAAAGCCAATTTGAGACAGACAATTTGAAGAAATTATAGTTTTGCAAAACGATTTCAAATAAAAATAGTAGCTAAATTTACAGGTAGGTTTTACAACAATAGATCAAGGGCATATTACTTATTTTTCTGCAAGGTGCAACTTTTCATATTTTTTTCGTATGTTTAACCAGGATTTTTTTTGTTCTTTTTTTGTAAAGTGTCAAAATGAATTGATTCCACAGACTCATAAGATTATTAGATCTATGCTGCTTTACAACATTGTAGATATTATCAACGTGTAGAATTGTAGAATATTGTTTTAGTGAATTTGTCCAACATTTAGGATCTGAAATGGTACATATTTTTTAACCCTCTTCGACAGCTCATTAATTCAGAAGAAACCTTTCCTGATAAATTGTTTCTTCTGAGCCAGTCACTGTCCATCGCCATTGACTATGGCAGATATCTGAGAGTCGGGTGCTGAGGTATGGTTATGAGAATTCGTAGAATTTGCTCCGGAAGAGCCGTCCGTCTTTCCAGACTTTCTTCCGCGACTTCTTTGCTCTCTCTGTGGACGTGGTCCAGCGGCACTACCTGTATTTGTTGACGATGGTTCATTGCGATCCTCCTCTTTCTCTTTATCTGCCAATACCAGACAAACCATAGCTAAACTTATTCACCTCCTTGCTTCTCGTCACCCAAGTTGAACACGAAATGAAAAAACAAATCTACTTTTTAGGCAATCAATGGAATGCTACATGTCAATTTTTGCCTGGTAAGAAAATGTCATTCAGTAAATGAACTTTTGAACTGTAGCCTAAACATGAAATGGAAATGAGAATGACCAAGAGCAGAAATGCTTGAAATTCTACACAAAACTGACATTCTAGAGTTTCAAAAAGAATATTCCTTACCTTCGGCGGGCGTTGAATGATCACCTGCAGCACCTGAGCTTGACTTTTTGCCTCCACGGGCTGGAGCAGACTGCCTCCTTCGCGCTTCAGCTTCTTCTCTGTCATTAATACTGCAGAAGAATAAAGTAATTAGAACATTAGATGAAATCAAATTATTCAGTAGCAAATGAGAAAGTGACGCACTTATTTTCAACAACGGTATCTTCCACGAATGACTCATCGTCGTCTCTGCCACGTCTTCTAAAGTCTTGTTCTGAGTTATTAGTTCGTCCACCTCTGCCGCCGCTTCTTCCCCTTGGAGGTGGTGGAGCGCCCCTATCCCTGCCACCTCGGAACCTCCGGCCATCGCCTCTTCCGTTAAGTCTTTCCTCTACGTCACCGGGAGTGCTTTGGCGCGAACCTGTTGAGGAATATCGCACTGTAAGCAAAGCTATTTTACGCCGTCAAGTAAAAAATCTTTCATAAATTGTACACGATATTTTAATTATTATGCTTATTATGTGGCTTTACATTCTTCAGATCAGGGTAAGTAAGAAATCAATTAGGAGAGTAAAATAGCCATTGATTCAGCAAAACCCAACAAATCTTTATTTTCTAAATTTATATTCGATTTAGAACACTACAGAGAACTTTCACTCATTATTCTTATTATTTGCTTATTATTACAACGAATAAATTATTCTATTTTAACAACATTTACTTTTTCATGCATCGAGACAACTAAATAATTTAATTAAATTACTCGAAATTGAAAAAGCAACTCATGCTAATTAAATTCACTCAACAAACCATAATAATACAGTTAATAATATCAGTTTACCGGAAGTTTCGACTCCTTCCATTCTACATAATATAAGTCTATTACGGTTATTAAGGTTGAGAGGCACTATGTAGAAATTAGTTTTCATCGGTGTTAAGTTAAATTAATGATTAACTACGACTACTTGAAAAAATAAATACAGGAACAAGGAACATGATGGAACACAATGTTTTATAATAAAGGCACCAAAAAACCGTTACACAACAAGAAAATAAATAATTCAATTTCTGATTTCTACTTGAACTAGATAGATTAGGTAAGGATAATAACTTGACTTCAAAAAGTTGAGATTGAAAAGAAACTAAAGCAAAGAAACTGGTTAGATGCCATTGCCAAGTGTCATCCGACTAGCTAATCATGGCCATATCCATTTGTCAAGCGTCTATTATTGTTAGAGTTAGTTGGAGGACCGCCACGATAATTGGCTGGGCCAAAATTGGAATATCGATGGTCATCATGATCACTTCGAAATCTCTGTCCCTCAGAGCTACGAAATTTTCCTGCCAATGCGGATAACAATTTTAAGCAAAACTGTCACTTTAAATTCAATTTCTACTTTGGTAGAGACTGAATCAATGGCACACTTTTACTCACAACACACCGACCAAAAATTAAATGTAAACCAATTAATAATGCACTGCGAAATATATGATATCTTTCTTTACCGTATCCTCCCCGACCACGAGCTCCTGCGCCTCTAGGAGGTCCACCGCGACCAGAACCACCACGACCACCCCTTCCTCTTGGACCAATTCCATCCAAGTCAGCGTAAGGCCTGTCAGTTCTGCGGCTAGGAAAATGCATCGTTCCCACCGTGCCCGGTCCGTGGTAACTGCGTAATTCCTGGTCGATTTGTAACTTTTCTTGTCTGAGTTGTTCCACTTCCTACGAAACAAATTCAAAGGCAAATCACAATTAACCAAACTGGACACAAACTCAATAATACTCTGTAACTAATTTTTCGTTAGCAGTACAAACTCATGGACTTTAATTTCCTCATCTAAATCAGGCCACTACTCACTGAGTTTAATCATCGTAATTGTGACTGCTAACAATAATATTTATTTATTAATAATTTGAAAACATTTTCGTTCGTACCCTTAAGTGATTAAGATGATATTCGAGGATAGTCTTGGCATTCGCGATGCTTTCAACGGTTCCTACAAACACAAAAGGGATGGAGCCTTCTTGACGGGGAATCGATGGGTTCGGCTCATTTTCTCCTTCTATTTTAACTCTAACAACGCCGCTCTTATCAACAATTTCTTGAATTACTAATCCGTTTCGACCAATGACTTTTCCTACAAGTGAAATCGGCACTTGTATAGACTCTTCATTGTACTCTAGTAAACTTCTAGCCTTTTTAACAGCTTCTTCCGTCTACATAAATGGAACAAATACACAACATTATTTTTATTATGCAGACTGGATAACTTAAATTCGCTATTTTTGTGCACTCACCTCTCCGTATATTCGAAAAGTACAAGTTTGCTCTTCCAGTTCTATGTTGGTGACTCCTTCTACCCTACGAGCCTGCTGAATGTTTGAACCTCCACTGCCAATTGCTAGTCCCATAAGTTCGTCTCTTACCCGAAATTCCTCCGAGAAACTTTGAAATTTATGGAAACAAACAAATAAAATTGCCAGTAAGTGAAAATCATCTTCCAGCATCAAACTTCAAAAACTGAATATACCACAATCTCATGGACTTTAGCTTCATCATTCATGTCAGGCCACTACTCACTGAGTTTAATCATTGATTTTATGTAGAATAATTTTAGTTTGAAAATTTTAGAACTTACTTTGCACCTGAATGCATTCGCATACTTTCTAACTGCTTCGCCGCCTCTTCTGTTTTCTTCAGGAGGAGGGCTTTCTGATTTAAAGATCGAAAATGCATTTCCTTTAAGAGATTTACCTTTTTCACCGTATCTTCTGACTGTGACTGAAATCAACAACATTTAATTTGGATTTGATTTCATGGTTTTATTACAATAACAAAAAAGAGCATTCAATTAGTAGCACATTAAATTCTGTTTCTCATGGAGCTTACGATCAGACAGAGAACACGTCTTTCAGGTATAAACCTACAGGATCCGGCTCCTAAAAAATCAAAAAAATGAAAGGTATGATGAGCTCGTGTCATTTATTTTAAAAAAAACGTTTCCATTTTTATATATTTTTCTTACCAGTCAGTCGTTGGAACTCACGATGTGAGCTCTCGATTTTGGCACTTGTGGAGAGCGTATTCAGGCTGAAAATGTTTAATCAAACATAAATTAATTCATTCTGCTAAG